>MJUU01006830.1:0-35730 GCA_002080025.1 Modiolus philippinarum | reverse complement strand
ATACATACATTCTTTTGTGTAAGATGAAATACACTATTTGGGGTATGGTTAGGATAATTCATATCAATTAGGTTATGTTTGGAATTATATTATCAGTATAATTTAGGGTATTAAGGGTAGGGTTGAAGTTGTAGCGTTAGTATATTGGTATTGTTAAAGTTGGGTTTATGTATGGTTGGTTGAGGAGTTGGTTGAATTAGGGTCAAAGTTAGGGAAAGGTGAGAAGGCTTGGCTTAAGGTTAGAGTTGGGCATGTTGGGTTTGGATTAGTTGAGATTGATTCGTTATAAAATTAAGGGCTTTGGTTACACAATCAGTTTAATGGCTAAGTATGACTTAGATCACTTGGATTAGAATCACATATATCTTTAGGATTAATGATTGGATTATATTCATCATTTGGGTTAAGGTTAGGCAGGGGTAACGTTCATTATAAGGGTTTTAGGTTTAGGATCGTTCCTGTTAGAATTATACATCATAACGTTATGTTTAAAATATCATGCATCATTACGATTGGCTTTAAGATTCATGGTTATGTCTATGAATTGGTTTAGTAAGATAAAGGTAGGGGTCGGAATAAGGGCTAGGATCAAGGTAAAGTAAGGGGCAAAATTGTTTAGGGCTTAGATATTTATAAGTGTTGGAGATTGTGCTAGTATTAGGGTTAAAGTTAAATTAGTGTTAGGTTAAGAGTTAGAGTAATTAAGGGTTAGTGAGGGTAGAGTAAATGTTGAAATGAGGTTACTGCTATAGTTATAGCTTAGGAATAGTTCAAGGGTAAGAGGTGAGGTTGTGTTAGTATTAAATTATTGTTAATACTTAGGTTAGGGTTTAGGGATAGATTAAGTATTGGTTAGTAATGTTAGATATCGTTATGTATTATGATTAGGGTTAGTAAAAAAAAAAAGGATGGTTCGGAATTATTGTTGAGTTAGGATAAGGGCTTAGAGCTCAAATTCCAGGTAAAGGTGATGAAGGTAAGGTTAAATGTTAGTGATAGGGAAAGCTTAAGATTAAAAGAATAGGCTTAAAATCGGTTTACTACTTAGGAATAGGTTGTGTTAAGGTTATGTTAAGCATGACATAGGGTAGGGTAAGGATAGGCTTAACATTGGTTCACAATTTAGGAATATATTGTGTTATTATTAGGTTAGTTAGATTTAGGGTTAGGATTTAGAATTAGAGTGTATATATGGTAGAATTAGGTTTGGCTAGGACTAAGGGTTCGATTTAAGTAAGTATTGTGTTTTGGATTAGAGTAAGAAACGGTCAGTTAGGGTTATGTTACGGTTGACATGAGGTTGTGTAATTATTAGGTTATGGTTAGAATATAATGTTAGAGCTCGTGTCTAAGTTAAGTGCTCACTGTTAGTAAATGGGTGATTAGCTTAAAGGTTAGGGTTAAGAGTTAGTAAAAGGGTTAGGGTTAAAAAGTTAGTAAAAGGGTTAAGTTCGAGGTTGTTACAGAGCTTAAGAATAGTTTAGGATTCGACGTTGTGTTAGTATTAGGTTACGGCTAGATTATTATGATAGTGCTTATGTCTAGATTAAGGGCTAAGTTTTGGTGTCAGTGTGAATAACTTAAAGGTTAGGGTTATGATACTTGTAATATGGTTAGGTTTCTGTAAGGTTAAGGTAAGAGTTATGGTGTAATGTAAGTGATAGGGTCTAAGGTTATCATTAAGGGTTTGAAGTCAGGTAAAGGGTGAAACTTAGCAAAGTTAGGGTAAGGTAATCGATATTTTGAATGAAATAAAAAAATAGTATGACATTCAAAAATAGAAAAAAATAAAGAAAAATAACTGTAATATTTAGAAATAAATAACAGAATAACATTCAAAAATAAAAATAGATGAATACAGAGTTGTCATAGCAACTTAGGTTAGGGTTAGTTGTTAGATAAAGGAAGTTGGTTATGAAATATTGTGGAAAAAGGGGAAAATTCTACGAATTAGATGAAAAATGGCGGGAAAGCTAAAATAGCAGACGACACTATAGAATTATGGCGACAAAGGGGAAATACCTCTAAGGATTGGATGACAAATGACGGGAAATCTTAAAATATCAGGCGACAGGATCAAAAATGGGCGGGAAAGGGGAAATCACTCTAAGAATTGGATGAAAAAGGAGATAAGGTATCACCCGGTTACCGAAAGCTACATAATGTATATTTAATAAAGTCTAGGTGGTCGCGTGGTCAAGGCCGCCGAACGATGTGCAAGCGGTGTTGCCATAGATGTCACAACAGCGATGGTTCGACTCCCACAGAGTGAACTACCAAAGGTTTGAGGCTGCAAATTTGCAGATCTAAAAATTATTTGAGTACATCTTTGAGTAAATGGTCTTCCAAAATTTTAGATTTTATCTGCACTGAAGAGACATAAGTTGTCGAAATGCGCATATGCAGAAAATAAATTCACAGTAACTTCGGTATTTAGTTATTTGCTGATCACCATAGATTGAAAAATAAGAAACAGAACACCCATAAGTCACACAATCTGGTGTGGGTGACTTTATAGATACATTTTTGTAATACAAAAGACTGTCTCTTACCATTGATAAGATATACCCGGTATCATTTTACCATACAAATTCTATATACCAAAAAAAAATTTCTCATAAATTACATGTAGTTGAATGTTGTAAATATGAAATAAAGCAAGATATAATTTTTTGGTGATATTTTACCAGATAGTCAAATGCCAAGGTGACAAGGTCGAATATACATTTTCTTGTACCAACTCACGAGTTTCCAACAAGGAATACACACGTTCAGGTGAAGGTTAATTTCTTCAATAGATAATATAATTTTTGCGTCAGTGAAAATAATTCCAATCCTTGCAAATGCAATTAATAAATTTGATGTGACTTTTGGTGATGGACATGAAAAGAAATCTAATAAATCTAATAGTAGTCCCCTTATGTACTGAAGGGTATTTGCGACATGCATAAAAAATATTCTCTCGTTACGGCGACTTACTATCTCGTTAAGGTGATTTACTATCTTGCCACAGCGACTCAATTTGAAAGGTTTTATGCTGTTTTTCACATGCCATGGTAAAGTCAAAAATAAAATATTCTGGTACCAAAAAGGTATGCAGACGCAAAATATGAAAGCCATGACACTAACTATTCAAAAAATATACCAACTGTTAAAGTTTGTTATTTTTTTTTCAAAAGGTTCGTCAAATACTTAAGTTCGTGCATCTTTTGAAAGGTCTTACCACAAGGAATACACATGCAAAATATGAAAGCCCTGTCACTTACCATTTAAAAAGATTATCCAATGTGAAAGTTTTTTTTGTGGATAAACTATGTGCTCCCCAAATCTCCGATTCACGGGGGCATGAAAAAACTAGGGGATGACATATCCTCCGCTAAATTTAGATTTACGTCTAGTTTCTTAGTAATTATAATTAAATCTGTAAGATGTGATACATGTACCCCAAAACATATTTTTAATGAATGTANCCCCCCCCCCCAAAAAAAAAAAAACGATTTGTATTTTTCGTATAATGCACCAAAATTAAAATCAATACCAAAAACACATTTCCTTCCAAAAAAAAACAAAAAAAAAAAACAAAAAACAAACAAAAAAAAAGTAAATAAAAAAAAAATATAATAATGAAATACAATTTAAAAGAATTAATCAACCAATCAATAAAAACTCCAGGAGTAATAGCCCGGATGAACTGTGTGACCTCTTTGCCATGGAGAATTTTAGAACCAATACAACAAAATCAAATTAAATACCATTTAGCACATGTTCAAAACATGTAGAAATTATTTACAATAAAAATTCCTACCATAAAACTGTAGAAAGTCTTGGCCGAACAAACTGTAAATCCTGTAGGACAAAATTGCGAAAAATGGCTAAGTTCAACAATGTTTATTTTTCGGCAATAATGCACCAAAATCAAAATCAATATCAAAAGGTACATCTTCAATATCTTTAAAAACAAGATGTGTTTTGCGAAACACTTATGCCCTGTGTAGCAGTCAAGAAGAAACATTAAGCATGAACAGAAATTTATGTGCTTGTAGAAATTAATATATGTATGTATTTATAAAATCTGGCATCAATTGATAAGTTAAATCATGAAAAGCGATGATTGTGTTTAGATGCAAACACAGAAGTTACCCAAAGGGCACACTCTGCAGATCAGGCATTATCAAGAAGTAAAACAACTTTCACACCCCCTTCTTTATTTAACTTGTTTCTGTTTATCAGTGCTATCAGTACTTTGATTATTTGATTATTGTATCAGATCAGTTCTATCAGTATTTTTAATCGTCTGAATGCATAAGAGATATTTTATATAATCTTCATAGTAGAAAATAATAAATATTTTACTATAAGTAACATATAAGTATACTATTAGTAAGGGTACTCGTCTTGATAAGTTGGACTTTTTTCTAGTTTGATTTCTTTTGTGAGTCTTTTTGTGTATTTATTTTTTAGCCATTCACCACACATAGGGGGATTGTTTGGATCCAAGAAAACGAGTTAAACCCCACCGAAATTTTTTCGTCTGTCCCAAATAACTGAATACCGAAATACCAAGTCAGGAATGTGTTGGTCATTGGCTTGTCCTTGGCTTCTTATAAAATTTTAGTTTCTTGATTATTAGGTTATTGGATGTGGTTTGTTTTCATTGATTTATTCACTTTTTTACCTTTTTGGGGGCCATTTAGGGCTTACTATATGGTGTGAGGTTCCTCACTGTGTTGAAAACCGTACGGTGACCCCTAGATGCTTTGTTTTGGGTCGTTTTAATCTGGATATGGGATGTTGTCTCCTTGACATTTACCCCATTTCCTTTCTTTTTCATATAAAATTGAAAAATAATAACAAAACAGTAATCAGAATAAGTAATCAAACTTTGAAATACAAATCATGTTCTATTACCATTCAAAATATATACAAAATGCTAAAAAGTTTCCAATGAAAATACTATACTGAATAATATAAAAGATCTTTTTCAATACAAATTCTGTAGATATCCAGAATCATTTTCTCATTGATGAATTTGTTGTTTCTATATGTAACATTATTAACAAGAACTGGATATTGCATCAGAAAGTTATAAATAGTACTCTATAGAACATCCCCAACCATTCATATATCTATATTAATACCTTCTAATATTTATATTAATACCTGTCATAAGAAATTTGAAAATAAGAAGAAACAGAAAAAACACAATAAGTAAATAAATTTAATAGGGTGACTTTATAAATACATCTCAAAAATGAAAACACAATCTCTTAACATTGACAGGATATCCAAAATGTTGTATCAAATAAAGATCTTTTTTGCAACAGAAATATTATCTCTTAGATGAATTTAATAATGTTTCTATATATAAAATAAAACAAAATATAATTCACATTTGTGGTGAAATTCTATCAGATCATCACATTTCAAGGTCAAGGTCACCAGGTAAAATATTCTGGTAGCAAAAGAAAGGTCTTTCCACAATGAATGCACATGCAAAATATGAAAGCTATATCACTTTCCATTCAAAAGATATACCCAATGTTAAAGTTTTTATGCAGTTGTTCAAATGACAAGGTCAAGGTCATGAGGTCAAATATTCGGGTACCATCTGAGAGGCCTTGCTACAAGGAATGCGCATGCAAAATATGAAAGCCACATCACTTACCATTTAATTGATATACTCAACGTTAAAGTTTATTATTTTTTTTCAAAAAGTCAGTCACATGTCAAGGTCAAGGTCACAAGGTCAACAATTTTGGTATTGTTTAAAAGGTCTTGCCACTAGAAAAACACATGCAAAATATGAAAGCTCTATCACTTACCATTCAAAAGATATACCCGATGTTAAAGTTTTTTGTGGACAAACAAACAAACAAACAAACAGACTGATAGACAGGCCGAAAAGTATATGCCCGCGAATCTTCGATTCTTGGGAGCATAAAAATCCACCTTTAAAGACTGTAGGAGAAATAGAACGGACAAACGTTGTACCCTCTATATCAAATTCATTAAAAAATGTATATTTTTGGCAAAATGCATCAAAAACCAAAAACAAAGGCACATCTTCAATATCTGCAAACTAAAATCTTACAACTCTATAAGCAACATGAGATCAAAGCCGGACAAACCATTTACCCTGTATGTTCAACAACGTATTTTTCTCGTAAAAATGCTCAACAATCAAAAACAAAGCGAAAAGGCACATCTTCAATATCTGGCCAAATATCTATAAAATAAAAATTGCTTACCATAAAAACTGTAGGATAAATAGCCCGGACAAACCGCGGGGGCATTTCAAAAATATGATTTCTCTAAGAAAAGAAATAGTGAATTTCTTAGTGCTGCCATAATGAAGTAAAATACCGAAGGAACAAAAGAGTGAAATTCACAAAAATCGAAGTCCAAAGACACGGCCAAAACGAGAACACAGAAAACAATGACGTTAGACACAAAAAACAATGACGTTAGACAGGCACAAAGCACAGAAACAGAAATTACAGCATTCAAAACAAAGGCACTTGTACACAAATAACAGGAAATACCTACAATTGCTGAAAATTATAATTACATGCCACAATCCGCCATGGAACCACACAGGAAAAACACGAATAAGACAAAAGATAAACGTAGATAACGACAGTATTCACACAGTTATGGAAAAAAAAATAATACAAGTAAATGAATGACAAAACTTACGAATATAATAATCAATTGGAATTTTTCTGTCTTCATATTAAACTATCTAGTATATGAAAAATGAAAAATATATATATAGTATGTTATAACACCTTATCATGCTTATAGCCAGTTACTATGACAACCGAAACTTTAGATGTGTAAATTCCATAATATAATTGACCTGAGGGTAAGTACACATTATCAGAGAACACACCCTGACAGCAACAAAATATCAAATTCTTTTCAATTGAACAAACATTAGCAATTTTTGTCATGTTTTAAATTATTTCTATTCAGTTACTTTGAGAAAACCTTTTCTCTTTCGGAGGGGGTGATTTTTCAAATAAATAATATAACCTTGGTGCTAGTGAAAATAAATATTCCAATCCTACTTCTCATGAAAATAACTAATTAAATTTTGATTTGAAGAATGCAATTTTTGTTGCAAATGCAAAAATTTAGTATATAACTTACTTTTTAAAAGTTATTACCATACAGTTTATTGCAACTAACCTTAGCCTTGGGATGTTCCTTTAGAAAGTTTCAGCAAACAGTTTGTAACAAAACTGTAACGTTTCCTTTCATTTGATTATCGATAACGATTAGGCCTGTAGACATTGCTATATGGTGTGAGGTTCCTCACTGTGTTGAAGACCGTGCGGTGACCCCTAGATGCTTTGTTTTGGGTCGTTTTAACCTTGATATGGGATGTTGTCTCTTTGACATTCACCCCATTTCCTTTCTTTTTCATATTAAATTTCAACCTGCTTTTAAAAATATGAAGGTTGCAAGAATTTCGTAATTTTAAATAAGGTTCATTTCACGAAGGAACACTGGAAGTGAAAGGACTCAGGGGTGTAACTGCATTAAAGCAAATGAAGGAAATGCTTCATGGGAATGTCGGCATTTTTTTACTGGGCCTTCGGTGGACTCTAGGCCCTTAGCATTAGTTTACCTCATAAAATAAAGCTAAGGCCGTTTGGACTTTTATGATACTTTAAATTTCGTTCTCACGGGGTTATTATGTATACTCTATACATTCATTTGTTTCAGACGTTTGTGGAGGTAAAAGATCGCATAGACATTGAGGAAATAGTTTATAGTTTATTGTGCATTTTAAGGAATGTGTATGATTTCATGTTTTATGCCTTCCCACTTCTGTATCAAACTCAGATTCGAATTGGAGAGATTCCCCACTAGCAAGTTCAGTCAATCTATAACAATTCTTGCTCCTTTCCAGTTGTGTGGATATTTTTTGTAAGCATCAATCACAAACTTCACATGTATATATGAGCAATGGTCTTTTAAATGAAGTTAAACTATTGGACTGACTTTTTAATGATGGACATACTGTAGTTTTCGTAGTAATGTTTAGTTAATTGCTGATTGCGTTACATTTTCTATATGAGTTCACTAATTAATATCAGATGAAACGGTAAGTCCCAATGTTCATGACACCTGATAATTTCATGCTCTACAATGAATAAAATAAAATAAGATACAATTGTTCTTATTAGGTCTCCTTGACGAAGTTTTGGAAGACTTTCAACGTTTCTTCTTAAGTCTACCAAACGAAGTAATTTAAGACTATTTGTTAATCCTTTGTTTCTTATTTTTATTAAGTCATCGAAACAAAGTCTGGCCATTTCCTATTTTTGCATAGTTTTATTATTCCTCTTTTCTCCAATCTTTACAAAAATCAAACGAAGGTAGATGGCATTCCCAAGAGGTGCATTTGGGTGTTTGAGTTGAAAAAAATAAATAGTAAAAGTTCGCAAAGTCATGAAGGCCAAGTACGTACTAAATCGCAAAGTTTGCGCTTTTTGCATATGGTTAACTCCTCGAAAAAGACTTTTCGAGTCTGTTTAAAGATTCTTCGAGCTAGTGATGTATGATGTATATATATTTAACTTATGGTGTATTTGTTCTTGAGAGAATAACTCATATTGGTACACTATCATGTTTTCTAATTTTGGCATTTTATTTTTTGTATCATCAAATGTTATTCTGACCATTATGTTTTTAGTGCCCGCATCTCATTATTTTATTAGGCCAAGTTTTCTTACAATTGACTCGATTAGTTCTCTATTGTTGTTTATATATTGTGATTGTCTTCTATGAGTCTTTTGTCGGGCAACATATGACAGCGGTTGTAAGAAAACTTTGCCTGTAAATACACTTTTCCAGTTTTATTTGTGTTCGTTGACAACCCGGCATTCATGGATGATGAACCGCATGCATGTAGTGTTGCTTGACAATTAGCAATGAATTCGGTTCACCAGTGCTGGGGGCCGTCACAAACTTATTATGAGGTATGAGCAAAGCTCATTGTTGAAGGCCTAATTGTGATTTCATGATGAAGAGCAACAGCAAAGGCGTTGTTCCAAAACTTGATTTTACCACGTATTTGTAGAGACTTTGTCTCATGTGCAGTTACTCCATATCCTTTCATTGTTTATTTCATTACTATAATATTAGACTGCAAAACATCTGCTTATGTATGACATCTTTCCATACTATTAAAATGGAGATTGCTTAAAAAAACAATTTTCGCCAGTTCTTCGCCACTGCGAACGATCGGCATGTCATTATGTTCAACAATTAATTAAACAATGATTGGATACAGAATAAACGCACATATGACAAAGTCTCTATAAAAAACAAGGAGAAACAAAGCAATAGAGCAACGCTTTTATTGCTTGAGAGGAATATCAATGCTAATCGTCATACAACGCTACATCAATGCTTTTGATTATCCATGAATGCCAGATTGAATGTCATCAAACATAAATTAAGATGGCAAAGTGTATTTACAGTCATTATCATTAATTGCCCGACAAATGCACTTGTGTCACAAACTTGTGGACAATAACAACATATAGTCAAATACAGAACACTCATCAAGTCGATTATAAGAGAACTTGGCATTATAAAATAGTGAGATGAGAGAACTTAAACAGGTGGTAAGATTATCGTTTGGAAATTACAAAAGATGCCAAGTTTTAAGGTATTGCAGTATATCCATATGAGAAATTGTCTCAAGTACAAGTTCACTATTACTGAAATATATACAGAGCATACATTTCTCTCACAGGGAATCTTTTAACGGATCCACACTGCAGTAGAGACAAACTCAAGTCAGAAATATACTATGAAGCAATATAGAGTAAATGCAAATGAAACAAGGTCTGTACAAAAACATGGAAGAACCAAGCAATTGAACAACGCTTTTAGTGTTTTTCTTCATCTTGAAGTCACCATCAGGCCTTCAACAACGAACTTTACACATACCTCATAGTAGGTTCAAGACAGTCCCTATCATATGTTTTTGCTGAATTCATTTTCAGATGTCGAGTAACGCTACATCCGTGTTTTTTCTAGTCATGGATGCCCGATCGTCAGCAAACATAAATCAAACTGGCAAAGTGTTCTTACAGTCACTGTCATCCATTTAACGACAAAAATGAAAGTGTCACAAGCTAGTGAACATTTACAACATAAGACAAACCAAGCAATGATAGAACGCATTTATTGTTGTTCTTTATCTTGAAGTCATCATCTGGTCAAATGTAATTACCGATACGTCTTCCCCTCTTTTAAAGGTCAGACATATTGTTTTCTTGGCCGTCCTTCCATCTATCACGAAACTTGTTGATACCTTTTTTCTTATGTCTTTGTTTAGACAGCATTCAAACTTATCAGGATTTATTACAATGTCTTGTTATGCATATTATGATGTCAGAATGCTCGACCGACAGAATTTTGGCCCTTTTGTGGGTTTTATTTTTTCATCGTCGTTGATCTTTGATTGCAACCTCTCTTGACAGTATTGCTGACGGCAATAGTACGCATATAGTGAGCATGAAGGTCTTTGGACAGCATAATTTTGGTACTCATGGAAGAATCATTTTGAAATCTCAGTATCGTTGACACACATACGACAGTTTGGGCTTTAGATTTAAACCCTCCCAGAAAAAGGGACCGAAAGTGGTTAGATTGAATGTTTTCACATAGATGACTGTAGAATTTGTATCCTTTTTCGATAGGGGTCCTTCTGAAAGTACTAGCCAATTTGAAAATAAACTTGGTCGAAATAGTCATTGAGTGGTCTTAAAATAGGATATCTGACAAGTCCGCGGCTTATTCAAGATCGGCACTAGCAAAGAATGTAGTCAACGTTGGACCCTATAGAAAAGCATATGCAATTGTCTCCTATGAAACTTCTTGGCCAGTTGGAACCACACTTATAGACATCTGGCCGTATTTTGCCCTTTTGAAAAATGGATCCGAAATGTATGCATCAAACCAAGATTGCTGCCAGCGAGAAATATAGTTTATTATTTCACTATATATTTATATCTTAACTAATAAAGAAATTTGCATTGGGCAAGGCTTGTCACACGTGACTGTGAAGAAAACATCGTGTCTCCCGCTGAACGTCGTGTCCAAATATCATATTCCCCCCGTACGAAATGCTGTAGAATTTACCTCAGTTATCATTTTAATATTAGTGAGTGCATTTAACGGTGAAAAGTCTGAAAAAAAGTTGTTTGCCTAAGTAAAGGATTCGAAATCTAATCCAAACTTAAAGAAGTAATTTGCGATAAATGGCGACTTCTTAAAGAGTATTTGTAACAAGTCATATTTTCAGCTGGTACGTTTTTTATTATTGATCTCCTGTGCACTTTGTCTCTTTGGTTTACAATTATTTACAGATGAACAGATGAACATTTGTCTGTATTTACTTTCAGATTCTGGTACATCTCTTCATATAAAATAAATAATATTTGAAAAAAAAGAAATAGTTATATTCATTTCATAGTATTAATAAGCACATTAAGGTTATTGTCAAAGTTGTAACGTAATGTATAAAGGATTAACGAGTACGGGAAAACCAAAGTTACTGTGAATTTAGTTTCAACATATGCGCATTTCGACAACTTATGTCTCTTCAGTGCAGATCGAATCAAACTATTTGGAAATCCTTGAACCTAAATATGAGTAAAAACTGAAAGTGTACGAATTACCAATAGATTCTAAATAGGAAAGCCAAAATCATCTAATTACAGTAATATGCAAGAGAGAGATACTCCTTAGATTTTAATTAAATTTTTAAAATTTATATATTACGAGTTTTAAAATAAAATCAGTTTTCGTGCCAGCACCGAACTACTGGCTACTGGGTTGGTGAAAGTATGCCTAAGTAAAGGATTCGAAATCAAATCCAGAATTAAAGAAGTGCTGAACACTATCTGGATTTTGTATTGTGGGTGCTCTGAGAAAGGAATTTTTACATTAAAGTTTTTATAAGTATTGCATATGTAACAAATAAAAAAACCCTCAGTATGCAAGAAAAGATTGGAGAGACGGAATTATTAGCCACATTAACAATCTTGACGTTCACAATAATCGCAAAGCCAGTAAAATAAAACAAACGACGGAATGATGGATACAGAAAACAAAGCTCAATATGTCCTATAGCAGTACTTGTTCATTGTTATGTGAATCAATTCCATAGGAGTCAAGTAACTCACAAAGACGATAATAAAATGTCAATGGATAAGTTTTCAGGTTTGATTTTCTGCTCAAGGTATTAACCTTTGTATCAAAGTCGCAATGATAATCATTAAATTCAGGTCAGGAGCAACATTGTATATGTACTGAGAAGACTTGAATTGTCGAAATTTCCATATGGAGAAATAAGGTTTACAGTAAGTTCGGTTTTTTTTGTAATCTATTGTCAATGGGCCGATGCTGTTAGTGGTTGACTGTAAGTCCCGGAGGGTATTCACCAACCCAGAAAACTTTCAGTACCGACCAGAAAACAGATTTTATTTGGAAACGTGCAGGAAGTTTCATTATTGCGGGCATCTATATTATATCGATAGCAGCAAATGTCCCTTTTGTCATATGTTTTTATTCAAATTACAGTAAGTTTATATTGTTATAAGGTAGAAATAACCTATAAGTTATTGTAAATTGAAGTCAGCAAAGATGAAACAAAATTTGCTCAAAATTATCTTTTAATAAGATGAAAAATAATAATTCTACAAATTAAGTATACAATATATGACTTATCTGACAATAATGACGTCCAAGTAAAAATCCAAATTAATAATTCACTGAAGTCCAACAAAAATGTCCAGATGAATACTCCTCATAGTCCTCACTAAATAGTTGATAATAGATTCACAATAAATGATGTCGATTTCAAATACAAAAGATGTGCGTGATAATCCTGTATAAACTTACTAATCCTGCATAAACTTATTAAACTGGATGCTTAACCCTTTCTGCTACCTTATATATATACATTTATTCTTTCTAGAAAGATATTACTTGAACATTCCATATCAACTAATAATCACATGACTAAAATGATTATGTAAGGAAAACTTCTAGAAATTTCTATGTGTTATATATTAAGTCAATGTTCTAGAAAAAAATCCACATGCTCTAAGGTGTAATAACCTTGAACATTGTTTATTGTAAACAAGTTACATAACTAGGCCAAACAAATTACATAATATTAAGGCCTTACAAAATAAAAACAATCAATATAATGCATTATAGAATATCAGCAACATTTAATTACCTATAACACCTCCCCCCTAAAGAAAATGTTTGAATGCAATGAAAAAAACATTTACATGTACATGAAATAGCAAACAAATATATTTACAATGAGGTGTCTTGAAAAAATTTAACTCTTGACAATGCATCTCTAATGACATCATTGTCTTTTCCTTTAATGTGGCTTTTGTCTAGATTAAAACCTTGTAAAGTCAAACTCCACCTCAAAAGTCTTTGATTTGTATCCTTCATTTTATGAATAAATTTTAGTGGGTTATGATAAGTATATACAATGATAGGCTGAATTGAAGCTGTAACATCGATTCAAAATGTTGCAAAACCAAAATCAGAGACAAACATTCTTTTTCAATAGGACTTTCTGCGAATCCAATTAGTGACGTCACAAAATCTAATTTACATATGCAAATCAGTATTTTTGGTTGGCAAAGCCAAAGAATTATCATTATATAGCATTGGGACAGAATTTTTAATCTTTGATAACTTTTTTGTTATATGCACGATTTTGGATCTGTAAAATGCATGTTAAACATTGAGATATTCATATTTTTTCTACCGATTTACTTTTTAATAAAAATAGACAAATATTTTTTCATGTGAATTTCAAAAAGGTGAAAGTTTCAGAAAATTAAATGGTTTACAAAATACGCTATTTCTATATATATTTAAAATAAAAAGTTGAAAATTTTTACATCCTGTAAAAGTGTAAACATTCTTTAATTGAGATCAAAAAGAATTATCCATTTATCTTAAATAACAAATTCTCACCAGTTAATTGAAAATGACATTTTTATGACCCTAATCAGTGACAACCAAAGGTGATTTTTCAGGCTTGTGACGTCACGGCGGAAACTCCTATTGTGGAGTAATTTCTCTGGTGTTTGTTAAATTTTCTTGAAAAATAACAATTGGATGGTCTATACCATCCTTACCTTCTTGTAATAAAACACCACCAGCAGCAACATCACTGGCATCTACTGCTAATTTATATTGACAATCAAAATATGTGTTGCTAAAGCTGACGCACTTTCTAGAATGGCTTTTAGTTCTTCAAATGCTTTGTCACAACTTGAAGACCAAATGAACTTTACATTTTTTTCTCAATAATTTAGTTAAAGGCTCAGTAATAATAGAAGAGAAGTTTTGACATAATTTTCTATAATATCCAGCCATTCCCAGAAAACGAATCAGTTGTTTCTTATTCTCAGGTTTAGGAAAACTAGAAATAGCACTAATTTTAGCATCAATAGGTTTTACCTGACCCTGACCTATAACATGTCCTAAATAGTTCACATAAGCACATCCAAATTCACTCTTGGAGAGGTTGACTGTTAACATAGCACTGCTTAAACGTTCGAAAAATTTCGAAGTATCTGAAGATGTTCTTCCCAAGTGTCACTATATATAAGAATGTCATCAATGTATGCTTCACAACCGTCAATTCCAGAAATAACACTGTAGACGCTGAAAAGTTGCCGGCGAATTTTTCATGCCGAAAGCCATAACTTTGCATTGGAATAGTCCATCGGGTGTAACATAAGCGGAAAGTTCTTTTGCACGCTCTGCAAAAGGAACTTGATAAAATCCTTTCAACAAGTCAATTTTTGTAATATATTTAGCATTTCTAATTTTCTAATACCAATAGAGTCATCAATGCGCGGAATTGGAAATGAGTCAGATTTTGTAATAGTGTTCAATTTTCTTTAGTCCGTACACATACGATAAGTTCCATCAGGTTTTGGCACAAGAATACAAGGCAAGTTCCAATTGCTTTTGCTAGGCTCAATAAGGTCATTTTTAACGGTCATTTTTTAACAAATACTGAAATTCATCATGCAGGTACTTTTGTTTGATCGGATTCGGCCGATATGGATGCTGTTTGATCGGTACTGAATCACCAACATCAACGTCATGAAATATTTTATCAGTTCGTGTTGGAATGTCCGGAAACAAATGTTCAAAATCATGTTTTAACTGTTACCTTTCAATCGTTGGTAAATGTTGAAGTTTCGAATCCAAATCTTTTAGAATCTGTGAATTTTCCAGCTTCGATGCGATAGATGGCGAATCAATCTTTTCACAAAAGTCATTATTAGAATTGTCAGGGTCAACACTTACTATTTTTACAGAATGTACAATATTAGTGCTATTTCTATCTATATAAGGTTTTATCATATTTACATGACACAATCTATTATGTCTACGTCTGTCAGGTGTTTTAATCACTGATTTTCTTTTCAACAATATATGGACCAAAATATCTGGCTTCAAGTGGCTTTCCAGGGATAGGTAGTAATAAAAGTAATTTATCGCCAGGGTCAAAATTGCGTTTTACAGAATTTTGGTCATACTTGGCTTTCATAGATTGTTGACTAGATTTAAAATTTTTATTGGCTAGTTCACAAGCTTTTACAAGTTTAGTGCGAAAGTCTGAAACATAATCAAGGAGATTTAAGTGGTATTTTTCATCAGATAAAATTTTCTCACTTAAAAGTTTGAGTGGGCCCCTAACTGTATGTCCAAAGACTAAAACCTAATGATTCTTGGACTGCTTCTCTTACAGCAAATAAAAGAAAAGAAATTCCTTCTTCCCAATCTTTCTCTGTGTCAAAACAATAGGTCCGCATCATATTTTTTTAAAGTTTGATGAAATCGCTCTAAGGCGCCTTGACTTTCAGGGTGATATGCAGATGATCGGTACTGTTTAATGCCTAATTCATACATTACTTGTTGACATAAAGTTTGAACCTTGATCTGATTGAATAGATTTAGGTAGGCCAAACAAAGAGAAAAATTTAGTTAAAGCCCTAACTAGGGTCTTAGTCTTTATATTTCTTAAAAGAATAGCTTCAGGAAACCTTCTGGATGCACACATAATAGTTAACATGTACTGATTACCAGATTTAGTTTGTGGTAAAGGACCTACACAATCTATTAATATTCTACTAAAAGGCTCCTCAAAGGCAGGTACTGGTTGAAGCGGTGCTTTTGGAATAACTTGTTTTGGTTTCCTTACTAATTGACATGTATGACAAGATTTGCAGTAATTGCAGACATCTTTTCTAAGATAAGCCAATAAAAATAATTTAAAATTTTGTTGTAAGTCTTATTAATACCTAAGTGTCCTGACAAAGGATAATCATGGGCCATTGTCAATATCTCAGCTTTATACACTTTTGGAACAACAATTTGATACTTGACTGCCCATTTTGCGTCAGCTGATACATCAGAAGGTCTCCATTTACGCATAAGAACACCATTTTTGGTGAAATAAGTGACAGGTTCCTGCAAAGACTCACTTTCATTAACAGCCCTGTTGAAAAGACATGAAATTTCAGGGTCTTTATGTTGCTCACTGCAAAACGTAGACATAGAAAAACCATCACCTTTAATCAATGAACTATCAGAAAACTCTAAGGGCTTGCTTGTTTTTACACCAACATCACTAAGCTGACTCATAAATGTATCCGACAAATCAAAACCATCAGTGCTATTTTCATCAACTTTCTTCCACACATTTCATTTTCATAGCATGAGTTACTGCACTGGCATGATACAACTAAAAAAACTCCTGTTCAGCAGAATCAGGAACTTAATCGAAAGAAGGCTTGTCTGTCACAATAGCATTTCTTATCTCCAGCTAAATCATTACCAAGAAGAAGTTGAACACCTTAAAAGTCAATGATGACTTGATACCTAAGGTGACAGGTCCAGAAACAATGTCTGAAGAAAAATAAACATTATGGAGAGGAATAGCAGTATAACCACTAGAATATACCCCTTTAATAAAAACATTTCTACCAGTACTAGAAACATTACCAAACGGCAGGGTCTCCGCCAACAAAAGAGACTGTGAGGTACCAGTATGTCTTTATTTATGTCTTTATGTCTTTATTTATTATGTCAGTAATTCTACATCGAATGGATGTTGAATTACAAAAATTACTCCAAAGCGACACAAAACCATCACTAATAAATGGTTCAAAAATCTCCATAATGGGACTGGATGGGATTTGACCTCGACCTTGCTAACAGGATTAAAACAGACTTCACCTCAGAAAAAGAACTATGCACATCTGTACCAAAAGAGGCAAACATTGTGACGACTTGACAAAACCACTGGGTTTAACTTCTCTTTCATTCCTTTGCTTTAACCTATAACAGCCAGTTATCAAATGACCTTCTTTCTTACAATAATTACACAAAATCGACTTAAATGGCATCTGTGACTGGGAGGGGGATGGGACTTGGACGAGCTATTTACTGCACCATGCGGTCGTTGCCTACTATTTACTTCATTTGTTGGTTTGGGTGAAGAATTTGTGGAATGATTTTGATTTCTGGAAATTTTCTGTGGTTTATTAAAAAATTGTGTTATATGTGTAGGTGAAAAATCTTCAGCTAAACGTGCAGCAATTTCCAAAGCTTCAGCTTTTTGTTCATCAATAAAAGTTTTAATGTCAGTACCAATACACCTTTTAAATTCTTCAATTAAAACAAGCTGACGTAATTTTTCATGATTGTTATTTATTTTCTTTGATGAACACCAACGACCAAATAGTTGCTCTTTAGTTCTAGCAAACTCTACATAGGTTTGGTCACTCTATTTTTCTGCATTCCTAAATCTTTGGCGGTAAGCTTCAGGGACTAGTTCATAGGCTTTAAGAATTAACTCTTTTACAGTGTCATAATCTGAAGCCTGTTCTACTGACAACTGAGTGTAAATTTCCCTTGCCTTACCAATTAACACACTCTGTAATAACATTGACCAATTGTATTTTGGCCACTTTAAATTCTGAGCTATTTTCTTGAAATGCAGAAAATATTTGTCTACATCCCTTTCTTGAAAAGGAGGGACCAACCTGATGTTTTTAGCAACATCAAATGTCTGAGAATTCTGAGAAAGGTGTTGATTCTTTTCCGCTAATTCCAATTTTTTCACTTCTAATTAAGCTCTCTTTCTTTTTCCTTCTGTTCAAATTCTCTTTCTTTTTCCTGTCTCTCTATTTCTACCTTTCTTTGTTCCAATTCTAATTTTCTGATTTCCAATTCTTTTTGAATTTCCAATTTTCTAATTTCTAATTCTGGTGTTTGAACGTCAAAAGTTTCCAAAACAGATACATCAAAAATGACTTCTTTAACCAAATAATTTGCAATCACATTTTGAATTTCTAATTTTCTCATTCCAGATTTGACATTTAATTTTAAATGTTTTCCTAAAATAATCAACTCATCCTATTTAAGCTTCTCAAAATTCTCCACCTGACACGTAGAGATGAATTGTTCTGGATCAAATGACATCTTGAAAAAATTTTATTGCTGACTTTTAAAAATATTTTATTTTACAAAAACATTATAAACATAATGCCCTTGGACGAAGGTGTTAGGGTAGATTAACACACGAGGTAAAATTATCACCCGAGACAACGTCGAAGGTGATAATTTTTCACCTAGTGTGTTAATCGAACTAACACCTTCATCCAAGGGCATTATGATTTTTATTATACTGAATGCTAATTGTATACAATAAGTCCTCGATGTACGTTACGTTTTATATAATAATATGTTTTATTTATGCAACATCAAAAACACAGAAACAAATAGTCAGTACTGTTTTACTTTTGTATCGAACTGTGGCAAAATCGCTTTTAACTGCAATTAAATATGTGACAAGGTTCTTTTTCATATGATTAGATCACTTTTATTTTACTACTAAATACATTTATAACTAAAACAGCTTTAATTATTGTTGTCAACAACAAAGTCACGAGAAAATGGGAATCTGTATACATCGATGACGTCATCGACTGGAGAGGGTGTTAATTTCGACATTACCACATGTTGCTAACAATCAACACATGTTGCTAAAGATGGGCGTGGCTAATGAGACGTTACTGAAAATAAACAAATGCCGGTTATCCAATGAAATAACCGGATAATGAAAGAAATTTGCATAAAGAATAATAAAATAATTTATCTTTTTAAAACAATTTCGTAGATCCCGGACGATGTCCCCCAATCTGTGGTTTAAGGAAGAAATAACCGATAAATTATTGTAAATTGAAGCCAGCAAAGATAAAAGAAAATTTGCTCAAAATTATCTTTTAATAAGATGATAAATAATAATTTTACAAATTAAGTATACAAATAATAAAGTCCAAGTAAAAATCCAAATTAATAATTCACTGAAGTCCATTAATAAATGTCCAGATGAATAATCCTTATAGTCCTCACTAAATAGTTGATAATAGATTCACAATAAATGATGTCGATTTCTAATACAAAAGATGTGCGTGATAATCCTGTATAAACTAATTAATCCTGTATAAACTTATCAAACTGATTGCTTAACCCTTTTCTGCTACCTTACATATATACATTTATTCTTTCTAGAAAGATATTACTGGAACATTCCATATCAAATAATAATCACATGACTAAAATGATTATGTAAGGAAAACTTCTAGAAATTTCTATGTGTTATATATTAAGTCAATGTTCTAGAAAAATCTACATGCTCTAAGGTGTAATAACCTTGACCATTGTTTATTGTAAACAAGTTACATAACTAGGCCAAACATATATTAATATTAAGGCCTTACAAAAAAAACAATCAATACAACGCATTATAAAATATTAACAACATTTAATAACCTATAACAATGTTGATTGTAGTCATCGATATTTTATCGAATGCAGAAATTATCCCCTTTGCCACATGTGTTTACCCAAATTATAGTAACTTTATTGATTACAGGCGTTGCTACATGTATAATATCGATCGCAGAAAATGACCTCTTTGCCATAAGTTTTTATGTTATTTGAATAAAATCATATGGACTCATTTTTAGTCCCAGATTTGAATCTTTTAGTCTATGTGGTATATTACATTAACGTCTTTATAAGTATCTCCGAGTATACTAAATAATTTACTCCTAATCAGAACAGTTCTTAGTGATGACTGCTTTTAGAACAACTCCTGAATATGACTGTTTTTAGAACAGGTTATGATCGTTTTTAGAACAGTTCTTGATGATGACCGTTTTTAGAATTGTTCTTGACAATGACCGTTTTAGAACAATTCACAAAATGGCTGCTTTCATGACTGCTTTTAGACTGTTCTAGAGCCGTTCTAGAACAATTCTAAGTTAACTTAGAGCAGTCACCAAAACATTCCGAAGTTAACTTCGTGAGAGGTTATGACTGCAACCAACTGTAGTTTAACATATCCTCATTTTGTTCTGATATGATCTGTACATAACGCTAAATTTCTGTATATTCTTATTTATTGCCACTGTACCATTGCTGCTGCTGGTGAACTGTTATTCTCCGAGGGTATTCACTAACCGAGAACCAGTACTTCGGTGCCTTCAAAAACCAGATTTTATTTATAGACTTAGAAAATTTGATTACAACTAAGAAGTATATCCTTGGTGCATACATTTAGCTCTGTCCTTCTATGATTTTGGCTTTTTTTTTATAATAGTACTTTTGGTTATTTGTTCTTTAACTGTTTTTACACGTATTTTGTTGTAAACATATTTTATTAAATAATTTTTTGCATACAATAAAAAAATGATACCCATAATCAAACTCACGACTAAAACAAAACATGAAACATTTTATGTTCCGCAAAAACCAAATATAAATAACATGTCATTTTGTTGGGCAACGGATGACATATGTTGTAAGAACATATGACCAGTTAATTTTACATTTGTTGATGATCCTCCATTCATGATTACAATAGCATGGACGTAGCATTGCTTGACATCTCGCAATGGATTCCGCTCAAACCGGTGCTAGGGTCCGTCTTGAACTTACTATGAGGTATGAGAAAAGCTCATTGTTGAAGGCCACATGGTGATATCAAGATGAAGTACGTCGTTCCATTTCTGGTTTTATTATGTATTCGTAAAGACTTTGTCTTATGTGGATATACTCCATATCCTTTCATTTTTAGTTGACCTCAAGATAAAAGGTCAAAGTCGTATTAAAGTCAAAACTGCATGACACATTAATTGTTATTCTGACGCCCTTATATACCAAGTTTCTTAAGATAATATCAAAAGATATACAACTTGTAATTTAGGGAAACATTGAAGGGTGTGACAATTAACCGTTAAATGAAATATGACTGGACCATGTCAGATATTCTAATTTGTTGTGAGGACACCTTGCATTTTAAACTCAAATACTGTGTTTAGGCAACAGAACAATACGGTAAAGAGGGTGATTTTCGCGTGGTTTTATTTTCGCCTTTTTTCGCGGATGGACTAAAAATCGTAAATATTCCGTAAATATTTATGTATTCTTAGGATAAATGTAGGAGAAAAGGATCGTTGATAATCCGCGGAAATTTAAAACGCAAAATAATTTGGCATACTTAATATACAGAAATCCGCGAAATTTTTGACCCGCAGAAATAAGCCGCTATATAAGGTAATTCAATGATTTCTCTGCGGTTTATGACATAAGGTTTAAATGTTATACAATAACATCCTCTTAATTAACGCGTATTGAAATTATTCGTTCAAAAAGTGAATTAAATCAAATAATAAAAATCAAGTTAAAGATGTCCCGACAAAGTTACAAATATACTGAAACCACAAAAAAAAAAATCCTGAAGAACACTAAAGTGTACTATTATTTTCAGATTTAGTATCCTTCATGATGATGTTAAAATGGTGAATTGTCTTAGACAGAATCCACAAACTATAACGGAAAGAGATCACAAAAACACAGCAACTCCCTTGATACCATATTCACTATCATGAAAGTGCGAATGGGAAAAACGGTTGACTTGCATTCTCAGTAAAGTTTACTTACATTCTAAATTTTTTGTCGTCTGATATATCTGAATTTTTCTCAATTAAAACGATATTTTGTATTTAATTCAAGATATGATTGTTGCATCCTATTTTCTTAATACTTCTTGTTAAACGTATGTTCTGTATCTTACTTTTGTCTTTTCAACACACATATTAAAATCGACAAATTGAGTGTCTTCGGGTCAGTTATTTGACTTAAACGCCATTTTAAGAACAATAACACCATCAACAGTTTAAAATCTGATATATTATAGACTTGAAAACATTTCGTGCAGTTTAAGTCATTTTGCACAAATAAAATCCAAGGGATAAAAGATATATACTGAATCAAACGAAGGTGGTCAAGAACTTCATCGTTATAGTTAACTCGTGTACTCAGATATCTGAAAGCGAAATTTTCTTGCATATGGGCTAGAGTTTTTTTGTGTATCACTGCTGTATTCTTTTCCATGGTGTAAGTTCCAAGATTTCATTTTGACTCTACTATTCTCAAATTATATTGAGAACTTTGCAAAAGTGTTTTAAATATTAACTCACTCCATTTTAAATTTGCAGTTCCAATGATTGCAAATCTTGTGCCACCATTTTTGAGAATGACCAAGAAGTTTGAATAAATCGCAAAGAGCTGAACAAATCATATTTTTAACTCTATATCTTATCTTACAGCAGCAATTTAAAAAAGAAACATGGGAATTTCAAAATCCAATGGAAAATACAGTTTCGTATGGTATTTCACTACATTTTACGACAGGATATGGAGTAAATGAACATGAGACCATAACACATATGTTAACTTCAACCGTGCAAATAATTTAAATGAGCTGTATGGCTATTTCGGAAATAAGTTCCTCATCAGCAGCACTAGAACCCAAACATTGGAATTCCACGATCTAAAAAAATGTGCAAAAATGCATAAAACCAAACGAATTCCGAATAATCAGTAAATATCAAATATTTGTATTTCTCATGGGACTTTGAAATAATTCATAGGACTTTTGCTACTGCCATGGGATTTCGTTAACTTCAATGGGAACATTTTTCCAATGGCAATACTAGTAATTCAAACTACCATTGGAAATAGTGAAAAAATAGTAAAATCTCAAGGGAAAAAGCATTTTCTAATAGGATTTTCAAATTTCTATGCTTTTTAAATTGCAGAAGTGTAAAACAACGGCAGTAGAATACCGAAGGAACAAGGGAAGCGATGACTACAAAAATCGAAGTCCAAAGACATGGCAGAAACGGTAACAGATAAAAACAAAGACAAAACAAGGAAAAAGTAAAAGTGTATTAACATATCAATTTTTGTTGAATTTTGGCTTGTCTATTTAGATCCTTTTGGTTATTTGTTCTCTGTCAGCTTTTACACGTTTTTCGGTTCAAGTACTTCCAAATGATTTGGTTTGACCTGCACTGATGAGACATAAGTGCGCATATGCAGAAAAAAAATTAACAGTAATTTCGGTATTTCGTTATCAACTAACTAATTTGAATTTCGCAAGTCTCATGAAATTTTTCAAATTATTAACATTAATGTGGTAGCTGTCAAAACTGGTTGCACAAGATTTGCAATAACTGGAATTGCAAATTTAAATTGCAATAAGTTTATTATTGAATACCTTTTGAATACCACACTCACTTTTTCTTATGTGACTGACTTGTTATGTGACTTTACAGTTGAGAGTGTAAAAATTTTTTGTGTATTCAAAATAAGTGTAACTTCTTTGTATTTTATAAGTTGTAGAAATTCGCGGTAATAGAGAAATCTGAAAATGAGTCCGGTCCATCATTTTAAAATTAAAAGAATAAAAATGTTTCATTTGTAAGCGTAGAACTGCCTTTCAAAAATTGGGAATCGTTTAATATTTTCAAAATACGCATTTGTTTTCCATATTTAAAACGTTGTTACTTTCATTGATATCATTTTCATTTGTTTTGTGAACACCCAAGTAAATTATGATTATTTTTGGGAGTACAATAACCAACTATAGCATAAATCAGAGTCAACTTTAGCCCACTACACAATACACTATAGCATATAAATTACATTTTTAAGCATCAATCGTTCAGTAAGCTCTTTGTTTGCCCATTATAGAGCATTTATTTACATTATTGTACTCTTTTCACAAATCGAATATTAAAGTAGCCGTTTGGTGGTGATTAGGAAACGAAATATGAAGTTTTATGTCCGATCGCACTATTATTTAAATTCATCATAGTAAACTATCGCTCCTCTTGAGTTTTCATGCAAGAAAACTGTAGCCCTCGTGCAAGTAAACTTTCGCTCTCAAGACAGAACCCTATCGCATTTACTGATATTTTCAGCTGTTACGATATGATGCGGCTTGACAATGATGAACCTAGGTTGCTAAATGCGAAAGGCATGTTTTGTAAAAAGAGCAGATGTTTTAATAATGAAATTATTACCTAAAATCATAAATAGGTAAAATGCCTTAAAAATATGCCAAATTTTAAATTATTCTAATATAAAGGTATTTTGTAATCATGACTTATATATTTCAACGTCAAATACTAATTTATGTTAGAAAAAATTGTATTTTTAACCTAAATGCCACATTTTTCGTCTTACTGATTGTTTATTTTCCCATAATACATCTGGAACACACAAGTCAATTTCGCAGGGAATGCAAGTCAACCGTTTTTCCCTTTCGCAATATTATCATCTACGTTTTGACCTACATTTGTATTTGAATCCAAGAAGCCATATATAGGTGGTGATACCACTATCAGGTCAATAACGAAGAAAAAAATTAGTTAATATAGTGAAGATAATAGTAAACACTAAGTCTCTCTTTGATAGATTTTTAAACATCTTCGTATGATGTTCTACTATTGCCTATAATCAGTCAGGTGAAAATGTGGTCAGGAGTAAATAAAATATATATAAAACAACGCGAAATATCCTGTCATCAGCAAAATCTTCTTGGTATTCATTTTCCTGCATGCACCTTTAAAGGATGAACTACCTTTGCGCATTTCATTTAAATCCAACCAATTATATAGGACATGCACCGAAGAGTAAACAAGCAAACAAAAACTCAAATAATGTTCCCTTGATTATGCCGTTCCATAAAAAAAAATCTGGCTTCATTTATATCATTGATACCGTATCACCTCCACCTAGAGTTTCCGTGGAATCAAACAAAACAGGATCATTGGAACTATAAGAGTGATAGAACGAAAGCAGACAAACGGGTTAAACGGACAGGAGGATTCCTGTACACTTCGATAAACTTCTCTCTCGTGCAGTGTGGAGTCCGTAAAAAGATTCTCCGTGCTTGAGGTGTATGCTCTGTATATTGTCAGTTATGGTGTACTTGTGAGAATTTCTCATATAAATGCACTATCAAAATTCAACATTTGGCTTTCTTGCTTTTTAAAAAAAATTAAACTATTTTTCTGTCTGTCTGTTAATATATTGCCCACATCTCCCGATTTCGATTGCCAGGTTTTCTTGCAAACAACTCGATGAGTTCCCTGTGATCGTTTATATGTTGTATTGTCTATTCATTGGTCCCTTTGTCAGGCAATGGATGACAGTGTTTGTAAGAGTACTTCGCCCGATATGTTAGGCTTGTTGACAACCCCGCATCCATAAAAAATAATGAAATAAAGGGGACGGATGTGGCGTTGTTCGACATTCAGCAAGTGAATTCCGCTTAAACCGGTGCTAGGAGCCGTCTTGAACTTACTGTGAGGTAAGAGCGTTTGCTCTTTGTTGAAGGCCTCATAGTGACTTCAAGATTAAGAACAACAAGCAAAGCGTTGTTCCATTTGCTTAATCTTACCAGGTATTTATAGGGATTTTGTCCCATGTACATTTACTCCATATCCCTTCATTTTTTTATTCATTTGCGTGGTGTTAAATTGTTTCATCAGTGCTTTCCACTAATTACATTTCTGTATTACTTTGTGTATTTAGTGTTAAGATGATATCGATACAATGCCTAATATTTTTTTTTTAACATGAGCTATCGCCATACAAATGAGATCACAATTTAGAAACTTTATTAAAAAAGAAATTATTAAAATAATTTTTTTATAGCACATTATATAGGAATGATAATCCGTCGGTAAAGGACACAAGCAGATTGTTTTGCACTTTATCGTAACATATCCCCCAAAGCTGACTTTTCCCATCTGGCATGCTCAGCAATTTTCGACACTTTTTTCCATCGGATGAAATAATAACGATCGATTTATTTTCTTCGGACACAACGTAAACATTTGAATCACTATCTACTGCTATACATCGAGGAGTACGGATTGATTGGTCTGTATGTTCCCATATTTTCTGGCCCTTTGTGCTATAACATGTTACAGCATGAGTGTCCATGTTGGTAACGTAGAGTTTGTCCTTGTTAATTGCTATATAACTCCAATAAGATATTGATTCTCGTCCAACTAAAGTTGAAATATTCATATTTGACAGCTCAATCTTCTGAATACCTTTTTTTAGATGACACAAAAACAAACATTCTTCATGATGTACTATTCCAAAACAAGACTTCATAGTACTTATGGATTCTTTTTGTCTTCCGGTTGCAAGATCAATAATCTTAACACCTTCGATAGTTGCCACAGCTACTGTCTTGTCGGTTATATTTGTAACATCGTACAAGTCTGATGAAATACAAGTTATCTTCTTATTGAGTGTCCCATTTTCGTTCACTAAAAATAACCAGTTGTTGTAACCGTCTACAAATATCATTTTACCGTTTGAACAAAAGACAGACCTACGTAGAATGAAACCTCTATTCCATTGTACCACGTTCATAACGTTAAATTTTGTTTTCATAGTGATTTTTATATCATTTATATTTCTTCGTTGATCGTGACCAACTGCGGACATAATCTGAGCTTGTTCTTCGCTATTAGTTCTGAGAACGACTGACTGTGGTTCTATTTGTGTGGATATGATCCCAAAAACTTGAATGGTTGATAAATCAGATATTTTTGGCTCGAACTGAAGCTCTAAACTAATTTTATGTAGGCTGCCATCTTGTTCCAAGGACTTGATAGATATTTCTTGTTGTAACATTTCAGTCTCAAGTGTCCTACACCAAAGAAAAGTCTGTATATCTGATCCGTAAGTTTTAACAGCCAAGAGATTTTGCTGTAAGGCCTTTACTTTATCCCCGTTCTCGGTGATCCTTTGAAGTGTACTCTGCAATCGGGACTTAGCTCTATCTTTTTCGGTATTGACTTCATCATGTAATTTTTCTTCCATTTGGTCAAGATACGAATTAATCATCTTTCGTCTATTTTTAATCTCTTCGTGAAATTTCTGGCCCTGCTCATCTATATTTTTTATATTCAACTCTCTGTCAGTTTTCGCTAATGTTATATTTGCGTCCATGTTTGTCAAAGCTGATTCCAGATTTCCCATGGATACGGATGTTTTTGATGTTTTAATAGCTTCGTCTATCGGCATTAACCTGATACATTTCTTATGGGTAGTAATAGCACACACTGAACAACAAAGACATTCGTGGTCCGCACAGTATATTTGGTACTCTTTGCCATGATCAGAGCAGTGTCGGCTAAGTTTTGGAAGAGAAGATGGCAGTCGCTTGTAGCTTTCAATACTGATGACATCATGACTTTTTGTTGACTTCATCCTACCGTGATACTTGAGGCAGTCAGAGCAAAAACCTTCTTCACACTCCGGGCACCAGTGTTCTGCCTTTTTTGTGACGTGGGCCTCATTACACATATCACAAAAGGCATCCATGCTAATATCAGGAACCTACAAAAATGAGAAATACAAAAAACCTTTTATAACATGTTTAAATTATCTATGTAAGGAAATATGCAAAAGTAGTGTTTTATTTGTATGACGCGCTTGAAAACGGGTACATTATGTGAGCCTCAGCGAACACTGCTGTTTGTTTCATGGAGTATAGAAATAAATATCTTGAATTGTTAAGGCAGTTGCGTATACTGTTTTTAAACAATAATCATAGATATGTGTGAAATCTTTTTGAATGACTTAAAATTGTTCAACTTTAAAATTGTAAAATATATCAAAATAGCATAATGTGAAAAAAAAATCAAAACACCACAACAAAATGGTAATACAACGCATAAAATTAAAATAATATATTGCAATATATCTGTAACTGATTGAATAACTTTCAGTTTTTTTATTGTCTTTTAAAATTGAGTAAAATTGGATATTGCGTATAACTCAAACTATACAATTGACTGCAACATTTCAATCTACAAAGGATCTTTGTCAAGCGTATATCAGTCATTTCTCAAAATCAGATACTGATTGCCTGCGATAGAATACGACAATGACAAAAATTGGAAGGTTAATGGGTTAATATTAGATAGAGCAATGACAAAATATGTATAAGTTACGAATAATGTCAAGAGTTGTCTGCCTATCATTTACTTACGCTTACACACAACATGATATCAGATAAGCTTTCCATCTTTGTTTATTAATTGAATGTTTCGCTTTTACCTTTTCCATGACGAAATTTGATGAAATCTGTATTATATATGTTTGCTTGATTTCTTTAGCCTGATTTGGTTTAATTGTTGGTGTCAAAGGTATATTTTTCATAAACATCACATAAAAATAAAATGATTTATTAAAAATAGAGCTGTCGCCGTAGAGCAGCCAGTTATACACCCCTGCTCATTGAATCCTGAATCAATATGGTATGTTAAAATTTAAATGTATGTGGGCACAATACAGGTATGGACATAATACAAGAATGGTCAGAATAATATACTTCCCTAGTTTCCACAGAAAAAAATACAGATGAATTATCTCCCTTTCAGAATTTTGAGCAGCAACGATATATCTTCATGCATATTTTCAGTTGGTAAACTAACATTGTGAAACATTTATGAAACATTTGTGAAACATTTAATCACAATCAAAGCAGTAGTTAAAGAGGGCATGCGCTGACCAGGTTCGTCCCAATTTCCAGATAATATATTCAAAGACAAATTATCGCCCCTTCTACATGTCGAGCAACAACCATATCATTCCTTGCCCATTTTCAGATGATTAACTAAAACTGGATAGATGGACAAACAGAAAGCAGACGGAGGGCATGATTCCTATATACCCCAAACTTCGTTTGCGGGGTAAAACAAAACAACTGAATGTAATAAAACAGACTATAGGATGGATGACCGGATCGCAAACAAGGTTTACTTTGAGTATTAATAGTAATGCTTTTTCATTCCTAAAGACATAAAATGCCTTCCTACAACATGAATGTTGAGGCTCTCACAAGATAAATGTACACACATGGCTTAGTTTAATAGTTTGTAAAACAATCATTTCCATGTGCAAATTTTTTTATATATTTACAAATGATATGTAACATAAATTAGAAATGGGTCGCATAAAAGGTACAAGGAGTAGAAAGGATAAACCATGTACATTTAATGACAAGTTCTCGAAAAATTAGTAAAGGTTCAACAATGTATTTAGATAATTCATAATCCTTTTCAGAAGCGCATATTAAATATAATGTTCAAGTCCTTCTAAAACTAAAATCTTCCTAGCATATAAAAACTTGCACAGACGAATTATGTACCGTCTGTGAATACTCCACAGGAACGTGACAACGTTAAAAATCTGAATTAAAAAAGTACGTCAATTTCAAAATCCTTACCTGCAAAACCACCCAAGGCAGGCTTACTTTTGACAAGACAAGCTAAAAAATCTACACCGACATAATTATAGCAAATATATAGAAATTTCGAATTCAGGGCAGCCTAGAAGCATTTTAGAGTGAAGCATTTAATGAGATATAGGTGAGCAGAACATCATTGAAGAAGGATCATCATAGGATCATTACTTCCAATTTTGGTTTCAAATGGCACAGCAATTTCAAATAAGATGTTATGAATGCATTTTCCAATCTAGCCCAATGTTAAACTATGTTCCCTGACAGGTGGCCATCTTTGATGAGGTTCCAATACAATATTATAAAAATTTCTGCATGGGGACTACCCGAAGACTTTTATTTTATCAAATATCGTTAAAGTTTTTAGAGGAGAGCACTAAAAAAATTCCCATAGGTCTTACGTTAATCTTTATTCTCCATCGACGGTTATATTGGATGAGGTACACAATGTAGTAAAACGGAAAATTTAAATGGCAGACCATTCGGCGACTTTTATAATCAAATTATATTAAAAATGAACAAGTGGTTCCAGAGAAGATCTCTGCATACATTTACTACAGGTCTTATGTTACACTATTTTCCCACTGGTGCACATCTTGGATAGGTTTATTTAGGTACAAATTTTGAAGAGGACTACCCAAGAATTATTTTGATCATATTAACTTAAAATTTGTATTATGTTCCAGTGGAAAAGATCCCTGAATACATTTTCCATAGCGTGCTTTGTTAAACTAATATTGTTCCTTGCTGGCGGTCATTTTGGATGAAATAGAAACATCAAGATATCAACTTCATATCCTTTCATTGTTTATTTACTTTTAACTCACCTGGCCTAAAAGTGCCCTCACTTGGCGTCCGTCGGCGTCCGTCCGTCGTAAACTTTTTCAAAAATCTTCTCCACTGAAACCGCTTGGTCAATTTTAACCAAACTTGGTGTGAAACATTACGAGTCTACCTATATTCAAAATAGAGTTCAATTAGTCCGAGGACTAAACAACATTGCTGCTGTTACTAAAAATAGCACATAGGGGTAAATTGCTGTTTTTGGCAAATAACTCAAAAACCATTACAGATATCAAAAATCTGACGTGGGGGAAAAAGTAATCAGCATGACAAGATCTACCTGCCCTAGCTTGCAATTTTGAAGAAAATATGATGACCCGGTTTGGAGTTATTGCCCCTTTTCCGTACAAATGTCTAAATTTTGATATTCTCTATTTTCTATCACAAAAACTATAATAGATAGAGGTCAACTTTAAATTGCAAAATTGTTTGGCATATCAAGATCTACCCACCTTGAAATTTTGAAGAAAATTTGACTACCCATAAAGGAGTTACTGCCCTTTATTGGTCAAATTTAAGAAATTTGATACTTTTTGTCATCAATTTAAAGAATCTTCTCCTCTTAAGCCATTGGGCCAATTACTAAACTAGACCTGAATCATCACCAGGATAAACAATTGCATTTTTTGGCAAATAATTCGAAAACCGTTACAGATAACTAAATACTGAAGATATTAAAAATCTGATTCGGAGTGAAAATAACCAGCATGTCAAGATCTACCAGCTCTGCAATTTTAAAGAGAATCCGAAAACTCATGTCGGAGGTATTGCCCTTTTTCTGTAAAATTTTCTAAGTTTTAATATATTTCATTTTTTATTTCAAAAAGTGTAACAGATAGAGGTCAAGTGTAAATCGCAAAAAGGTTCAGCATATCAAGATCTAACAACCCTGAAATTTTGAAGAAAATCGAAAACCCCTGTAGGAGTTGTTGCCCCTTTTCACGGAATTTTTAAATTTCATATTTTGTCGTCTTTTATTTCGTAACAAGAGAAGATAAAGGTTAAGTGTAAATTGATAAAATGTGTGCCATGCTGTGACGACTTCAAAATTGGTGTATAAAATTGTTCGTTGACCGTCATTTTCAAAATGGCAGCCAGAAAAGGGCGGGAAAATCCAACATTGTCCGATTTCAATAAAAGTTGGTTTCCAAATAGATATTGATGTTGCGACTTCAAAACAGGTGTTGAAAATTGTTCGTTGACCGCCATTTTCAAAATGGCCGCCAAACAAAGTGGTAAAATTCAACAAGTCCGATTTAAATGAAATCTGGTTTCCAAATAGATAGTGATGTTTTGACTTCAAAACCAATATTGAAAATTGTTCATTGACCGCCATTTTCAAAATGGCTTCAAAAAAGGCGGGGAAATTCAACATTGTCCGATTTCAATGAAATTTGATTTCCAAGTGGATATTGATGTTGCAACTTCAAAACAGATGCTGAAAATTGTTTGTTGACCGCCATTTTCAAAATGGCCACCAAAAAAGGCGGGAAAATTCAATATTGTCCAATTTAAATGGAATTTGGTTTCCAAATTGGCATTGATGTCCCAAATTCAAACCAATGTTAAAAATTGTTCGTTTACCGCCATTTTCAAAATGGCTACCACAAAAGGTGGGAAAATTCAACATTGTCCGATTTCAATGAAATTTGGTTTCCAAGTGGATATTGATGTTGAGAGTTCAAAACCGATGCTGAAAATTGTTTTTTGACCACACTTTTCAAAATGGTCCCCAAACAAGGCAGGAAAGTTCAACATTGTCTGATTTAAATGAAATTTGGTTTCCAAGAGGATATTGGTGTCACTACTTCAAATCCAGGGATGAAAATTGTTTGTTGACTGCCATTTTCTAATGGCTGCCATAAAAAGGAGGGAGAAAATTCAAAATTGTCCGATTTCAATGAAATTTGGTTTCGAAATAGATATTGATGTTGTGAATTCAAAACTGATGTTAAAAATTGTTCGCTGACCGCCATTTCCAAAATGGCCATCAAAAAAGACTTATTCAACATTGTCCTATTTCAATGAAATTTGGTTTTCAAATATATATTGATTTGGCAACTTAAAAATATGTTTTAAAAATTGTTGTTGACTGCCATTTACAAAATTATGTCTGAACTTCAAAACTGGTGTTGAAAGTGGTCCTTACCAAGTACGTTTTTGTCAAAAAAGCCCAACAAAGAGATATAGTAAAACACCATCATACTTTTAATACAGTTCAAGATCTTGGTGGTGTTTGAGCAACTTAACTTCAACTGTCTAACTTATAATCTCAGCTTGAATGTTGCAACTGAAAGCCAGGTGAGCGATACAGGCTCCTGGGAGCTTCTAGCTTTTACAAAAATTTGGTGAACATGTCAAAACACATCAAAAATGCACACACAACAAATTCATTAAAAGGACAATAACTTATATATAGATCTTCAAATATTCTTCAAAAGTGCAGAATAAGTAGAACATATTTCGCAATTTTAACATAATCTCTAGCTTCCATCACCTTCAAAATATTAGACGAAAGTAGCTAAAAAACGAAGATGTCAAAGAGGCAATAATGCCAAGACGGGTCATCTGATTTTCCTCAAAATCGCAGTGAAGGTAAAGTTTATCAGAGTAAATATTTTATACCATCATATTTTTGATATCTAAAAACAAACAACACTAAAAAAACACGCACACACACACACACACACACAAAAACCAAAACAAAACAAACAAAACAAAGCAAATAAAAAGAAATAAAAAAAATCAAAAAACAAAAATAAAAAACAAACAAAAACAAACAAACAAAAATAAAAAAAATAGTAATGGTGCATTACATGATACCCCACCACGTTTCACAAAATTTCAAAGTTTCAAGGGGAATAACTCCAGAACCCCTTGGACATCTGAACCAAAAATCATACTTGGCCTGAGTTTTGTGGTATACAAGTTACATACCAAGTTTGAAGACAATATATTATTTCATTCACAAGTTATCAGTCGGAAACCCTAAAATTCGCAAAATTTCAAAGTTTCAAGGGACATAACTCCAGAACCCTTTAGACCTCTTAACCGGAAATCGAACTTGGCCTGAGTTTTGTAGTATACAAGTTGCGTACCAAGTTTGAAGACAATATATTATTTCATTCACAAGTTATCAGTCGGAAACCCTAAAATTCACAAAATTTCAAAGTTTCAAGGGGCATAACTCCAGAACCCCTTGGACCTCTGAACCCGAAATCGAACTTGGCCTGAGTTGTGTGGTTTACAAGCTACATACCAAGTTTCAAGACAATACATTATTTCATTCACAAGTTATCAGTCGGAAACCCTAAAATTCGCAAAATTTCAAAGTTTCAAGGGGCATAACTCCAGAACCCCTTGGCCCTCTGAACCCAAAATCGAACTTGGCCTGAGTTTTGTGGTAAAGAAGTCACATACCAAGTTTGAAGACCTTATGTAATTTCGTTCACAAGTTATCAGTCGGAAACCATCGGGGGACGGACGGACGGACGGACGGACACACGGACGGACGGACACACGACCTGGGGTATCACATAATACCTCGCCACTATGTGTGGCGGGGTATAAAAAGCAACAAAATGATAGAAAAACAAAAACAAAAAACCCGAATGTTTCTTTTTAAATATTGTTCTGTCGTCGGACTTGAGCCATACACTTTAAGTAGATACCTCGATGATGTTTCAGGCTCTGTTTTGAAATTGTTGGCCAAGCAGTTTCAGAGGAGAAAAAAACATGGCCCGGCGAGATACAAAAGGTTTTGATGGTGTGACACAAATCCTTTCTAGTCTTTCTTGCATGATCGAGCATAAATTGTTTTGAATATTTGTTCCAAGTATTCAAGTTAAGGGTCGGCTTGATTTTACATTATTTTCTTTTATCCAAACTTAATGTGGTAAACGTATCTTGCTAACAAATACCTAAACAATGATATGTTGTTATCACTTTGGAAGTGTACTGTAGACATCATTATTTGATATGTTCAACACAGCGGGTTTCTTATAAGAAATAGAAGATTCTTACTGTGATCCATGGCTTTTTATAGGATCCTTGTTGTTCATCTTTGTGTGTGTGTGTGTGTGTCTGTGTTTCTTCATTTTTCTTGTATGTGCCGTTCTCATGTTATGCCTGGTTTTTGTTTTTCAGATGTTGCCAATGTCCTTGGATTATTCGTTTTAAACTGACAGTCCGGTTCTCACTTACTATTAAGAAATGTTTTGTGGAAATACTAGTATATGAAGAATATTACAATCTAAAGCCGTTATGAATAAGTTTGGTAGGTTTAATTGACAAAAAGTGGTTAAGAAGCAGATATTTATTAATACTGTCTTTTCATAGGGTCCATTTTTAAACGTCTTATTTGTCCAGCTTCTAACAGGTAAACGTGTAACCGTGTAACATTGATAAAGTGTGGACTCCGTTTTTTAGGGGGAGACCGACTCATGACTATTCTTACACGGTTTGGTTCGAACTTTCCATGTAGTTTCGAAGGAAATCTGTTCTTGTGTCTTCCCAAACTGTCTATTTAAGGTCTATCCAGTACAACGGATAGACATTATTGGGATTGTAAAATTGTAAAAAAAATTTTTTCTTCTTTTCACAGAGGTGTCTAAGTGGGTAAGTGTAGGTCGATGAAATTTGGTGGGGTTTTGTAGTTTCTGTTGAAGTTCTGATTGTATCCGTCTTGGGTCGTTTCGTTATCAGGGGAGGGAGTTATTTTAGAAAACTCCCTAAACATGTTTTGTGATATTATTCGGAAATGGTAATAAATAGGTAGTAAATTGTAATGGGAAAAATGTTTGTTAGGCTATGACAGATATTTCGTTCATTTGGGCGAATGTTGGTGGATGGACCGTTTTCATGATAAGGGCTTGCAAAGTTTTGTTACTTTTCTTGGAGCAATTATTTGGGGAAATTTCGGAATGTGTAAGAATTAGATATTTGGGACCTATATCATTGTATTTAGTTGATATGTTTTACATTCAAAAATGTAGGGGTCAAAGGTTTATTGGTCACTTTAAAAGGGATGACATCAGTTCCTTAAAATAAAATGTCTACAAAAATGCAGCTACTGATTTAAATGATAAATGATCTGCTTGTCAAATTAT
>MJUU01006828.1:38494-51576 GCA_002080025.1 Modiolus philippinarum | reverse complement strand
AGGACAAGCCAATGACCAACATATTCCTGACTTGGGACAGGCGCAAAAACTGCGGTGGAGTTAAACTCGTTTTCTTGGATCCAAACCCTCCCCCATGTTTGGTAAATGGCTAAAAAATAAATACACAAAAAGACTCACAGTAAAAATCAAACTAGAAAAAAGTCCAACTTATCAAGACGAGTACATGTATACGTTTTGGTCACAATACTTTGTCTATGTGTGTCTATAGTTTAATTTGTGACAAATTTGACACTTCTGAATAACAAAATGCCGAATTTACTGTAAATATACTTTCTGCATACGGCCAATTCGATAAATTATGTCTAATCAGTGCAGATAAAATAAAAACATTGGAAATCCCGAAATCGAAAGATATATAAAACCTGATAAAAAAGATCTAAATAGAAAGCCAAAATCAGCTACGGACAGAGCTATGCAAGAGGGAGACTTATTGTAAGTTTCCAAATCAAATAGGACCAATACCGAAGTACTGGACTACTGTGATGGTGAATACCCTCGGGGGCTAACAATTCACCAGCAGTGGCATCGACCAAGTGGTAATAAAAAACAACAAAATATCGAAGTTACTGTAAATTTATTTTCGGCATATGGTAATGACTTTGACTCCATCTCTAGTGTCAAACTTGATACAACAGAAATGATAGAAGCATACATCAGCCACAAAATAATAAACGTTCTTCCAAAAGTCAAATGGCTGGTCAGAGAGGTCGCATGGGGTAACAAAAGGCGTCCCGGTATATGTGGGTAAAGGGAATAATTATTCTATCAACATATGAAAGGTGTTTATGATTTGATAATAGCCAAGCATGTCATAAATCAACATTTTACATTCGAAAAATATTTTATCCCAGGCTGGTCATTTCCTACCAATTTATTTTAGGTCAAGAAAATAAAAATGAAAATTCCTTGATTAGGGACCGGTCAAAATTTATTAACGCATGGGACCTGTGCAAATCAAAATTGTCGATAAAAAAGTTTTGGTTCCATTGTAACACAAATAAAGAAAAAGCAATGCCCCATTCTGCTCTGGTACTAAAAAAGTTGGTGTCCCATGTACGTTACAAAAAAAAAAATACTTCAAATTAGAAATTCCATTTTGATGGATGGTGGTGGGATATACCAAATTGGAAAACTTTTTATATTGTTATGTCGAAATAATTAGAACGGAATTGACATTGACATTGGAAATACCATTTTGAAGAATTAACCATTTTTATAGTTGGTTATCCCATACCGGTAATGTCTAAAATCATGTACTATAGTAATACAAGCAATAGAAATTATATTGGCAGTTTTTTTTATTCAAGTTTGTCTTTGATGCTGTGAAAAGTAAATAAAATGTACATAAAGGGTATAACAAATAAGATTTTCTTCAAAAAGGTTATAGTTTTGAAAAATTATCCTTTGCTATAGTTAGTTATCCCATAACGATAATTGTCTAAATCTTGTGCTGTGTACCTTCGGTATTCTACTGCCGTTGTTCCATACAATAAAGAAATGCACAAAATTGAAATTATATGTTCAACAGTCTTTTAGGTTGTGAAAAGAAAATAAAGTTTATAAAGTGAGTAGAACAATTAAGAGTTTGGCTTAAAAAACTTTGAACAGAGGAGAATACGCCATTTTAATAGTTGGTTATCCCATACCGGCAGTGTCTAAATACAAAATTACTGAATGCAAACAGAATATGTGCATATTATTTTTTTTGTCTTTGCATCATATCTAAAAATGGTTAAGTCCCATGCATATTTTGACTGAAAAAAAAACCTGGCCCATACCCTGACACTTTGAAAAATGCATGTCCTACTGCTGTTTGCACCGGTCCCATGTGTTGATAACTTAAGCTCAACTTACGTCGGAAGCCAGTTCCCAGTAGAATTTGGGGTAGATGATGACAATAACCGAAAAACTAGAAAGTAGAATATCGTCTATAGCCAAAAGGAATTTTATTGTATGAAGAATAAATTGTATTTACATAAAAAAATACAGATTAATTAAAGTATCAATTCATACAGTACACAATTCGATTTCCTTGGCTAGTATTTTGTATTGTTTTAAGATTCTATTATAACCACTGTAATAATGTTGCATATCTAGTAAGTAAGTAAGTAAGTAAATTCTTTATTTAATGAGGGTAATTCAATTGAACTTGAATTTATATTCACTGAGGTCCTCCAATCATTCATAAGCTAATTTCATACACATTTAAACACAATCAAAAAAGCAAAACAAATAAACTGGATCTACAAGATCTGCTATAGGGCCTGTGCAGGGTATATATAGGGTCTCGTACAATTTTGGTATTTCCGGGACCAAAAACTGTACCCGGAAGCTACATTTTAAACAAAGATGACGTTTCAAACAAAATTTGAACGTCATAATCCTCAGACGTCATGTTACGGCGGGAAACGTTTTCGAATTGCCGGTTTATCTTGGATTTTCGTAAGTCACATGACGAGACTTACAGACCCTATTTCTCTTAATCCTTATTGCTGAATTTCATTACCCATGCCTTATTGGTGCATGTGTAGAATCACTGAAGAGCGTTTTTTTCAATTTTATGATAAAGTTTTCTATAACATACCCAATAAATAGTCTGTTTTGGTGGGATCAATAGCATCAAATTGTCCTTTATTCCATACATACGCATTTTTTCTTCCCCTTCCATCCTGCATATTTTTCCATACCTATAAGAGGACCGAATATGCGAGTTATTTTAAGTATACTGATGATGCGATTTAAAATAAAAAAAAAAATAATCGCATTGTTGCAGTCATTCTAATTAAATTGGTTAAGCCGTTGACATTCATCTAATTTTATCTATTCACAAAATTAAAATATGATAAAACTACCTCTTCTCAAGCATTTCTGTATTTACAATTGTTTTGTCATATGTTACTGGTGTTACATAGAGAATGTTGCCCATAAAAGGACATGAAGAAATTAAAGAAGTTCCTAAACTTTTGAAAAGGGTACATTTAGGGTATTTATGATACATTTAGAATAGGAAACTTGAGGTAAATGAAGGCAGATTAACCATACTAAATATACTGTACAAAATCAAACACCTACAAAGTGAGACACCTTGAGGAATGAAAATAAACAAATGAGTTTTTAGAGCCTGCCAATTATTATCGTTTTGTCATTGTGACATTGTGACAAGTGTTAGCATTTAAACGAAAGAACTATACTGCAGTAGAAAACATTAAAGTACTTTTTGTAGTATTTTAAAAAAAAGTTTGACATGAAAGAGAAAAGGAGATAAAAGTTTGGAATTTGAGTACGTTATAAAATAACATACATATAGATTACACCACGTTCATTACCATATTTTATCCACTGTTAAATTTAACAATTTTAATTGCGAGGCTTGCCGAGTATTTTAAAATTTTCAAATTTAACTATCGAGAGTGGATAAAATATGGTAATAATCGAAATAAAGTGATGTAATCTTTTTCTCTAATGATCAATGATAAACACCGAGAATTGTATTCCGAATAGATTTGGCCGGAAATAGCACGGGGCTTTATTCAACATACGTTGAATAAAGAAAATTTCTCTAATTTCTATCCAGTTTTCACATTTCCTGAACGGTGTGGAAACATTTGTGCTCCTCTCTAGAGAGGAGAACAAGTTTTGTGACATTTCCCGCCAAATTTATTCTGAATACAATCCTCGGTGTTTTTCTTCTAGTCATTAGAAAAACAGTTTCCACAACTTAAACACGTTAATTATGAAATTTCTCACATCTCGTAAATAAATTTTCAAATGTTTAAAAGCTCGGCAAGCCTCGCTTTCAAACATTTGCAAAATTTATTTAACTCGATGTGAGAAATTTCATAATCAACTAGTTCTCGTTATGGAAACTATATTTATCTAACGGTTCGAAACCGGTTTAAACTTGACATATCATTAGAGGAAGAAATTTACAGTATTTACAGTTTAAATAGCAATTACTTTTTTGGTTGTTGCTTCGGTATTCATTTGGAAATTTATTTTAGGAAGATTCCTATGTCAGAGTGCTTATTTGTGTAATAAAAACCTACTGTTTGTTTTTTCAATAAATCAGATTTAAAATTGTTGGCTGTTCGTGACCATAGAATGATGGGAAAAAATCATCATCTAAAATATGAAATTGCGTTCAGAAAACAGAGGTGTACTTTTAGTGTGGGTCTAAATTAAATATTTTTTCAACCGCTCCACAAGTTAGGTTTGGCATACCGACAGACAGGATCCACACCATAACTATGGTAGATATACACTGCCTCGCGCGTTGGAAATAGAATAGGTAAAACAAGTGCAACAAAATAAACAGGATGAAAAAAGACAGACTACTTGAACAATAAATCCTGAAGTTTCAATTACCCCGGACACACACACACACACACACACACACACACACACACACACACACACAAACAAAAGCAAAAAAAAACCAACAAAAAAAATTTCAAGGAGACAACATCCCATATGTGTTGTAAAATGGGTATTTCGTGTCCTTAATTTGATGGCCTGTGTGACGAAAAAATCCTATAATTAGAGCAGGCTCTAGAAACAACGGCAGTAGAATACCGAAGGAACAAAGGAGTGGAATTTACAAAAATCGAAGTCCAAAGACATGGCCAAAACGAGAACACAGAAAACAATGACGTTAGACACAGAAACCAATGACGTTAAACAGACACAAAGCACAGAAACAGAAATCAAATATTCACAACAAAGACACTCACAGTGTGTTCCAGTAAAACTGAGAGTGACATCAGGTGCTCCGGAAGGGTAAGCATGTCCTGCTCCGATAACAGCACCCGTCACACTGTGAGTGAGTGAATCCAGGAAAATGTCAAAATCGGTAGTCAAATCCAGGAAGAAGTGAATCTAGCTGAAAATGTCCACTTTCATTTAAGATACTGACACGTCATATCTTTCAATGATGTTATGGTGACGGCCTCTAGAATAATGTATTAACAGAAATATGTATACTTTATAAGAAGAATAACCAGAGGCTCCAAGGAGCCTGTATCGCTCACCTGGCTTTCAGTTGCCACAATCAAGGTAACATTGTAAGTTATACAGTTGATCTTCAGCTTCTCAAACTTTCGTAGCTCGAACACCTCCAATATCTTGAACTGTTTTTAAAGTCTGATCATGTTTAATAATATTTCTTTGTGGGGCTTTTTTGACAAAAAAACGTTCTGGCTAAGGACCACTTTCGACACCAGTTTTGAAGTCGAGACGTCATTTTTTAAATGGCAGTCAACAAACGACTTTCAACATCGGTTTTGAAGTCGCAACATCAATATCAATTTGGAAATTAAATTTCATTGAAATAGGTCAATGTTGAATTTTCCCGCCTTTTTGGCGGCCATTTTGAAAATGGCGGTCAACGAACAATTTTCAACACCGGTTTTGAAGTCGCAACATCAATATCTATTTGGAAACCAAATTTCATTGAAATTGGACAATGTTGAATTTTCCCGCCTTTTTTGGCGGCCATTTTGAAAATGGCTGTCAAGGAACAATTTTCAACACCGGTTTTGAAGTCGCAACATCAACATCTATTTGGAAACCAAATTTCATTGAAATCGGACAATGTTGAATTTTCCCGCCTATTTTGGTGGCCATTTTGAAAATGGCTGTCAAGGAACAATTTTCAACGTCAGTTTTGAAGTCACCACAGCATTGCAAACATTTCATCAATTTACACTTAACCTTCATCTTCTATAGTTTTGGAAATAAAAGATGCAAAATACAAAAATCTTAAAAATTCGGTGAAAAAAGGGCAATAACTCCTACCAGGGTTTATGGATTTTCTTCAAAATTTCAGCGTGGGTAGATCTTGATATGCTGAACATTTTTGCCATTTACACTTGATCTCTATTTGCTATCTTTTTTTGAAATAAAAAATAAAAAATGCAAAAAATTTGAAAATTTAACGGAAAAAGGGCTATAACTCCGAGATGGGTTTTCAGATTTTCTTTAAAATTGCACAGTGGGTAGATCTCATCATGATGATCATTTTTGCTCCTTTTCAGATTTTTGATATCTGTAACGGTTTTCGAGTTATTAGCCAAAAACTGCAATTTACCCCTATGTTCTATTTTTAGTAATGGCGGCCATGTTGTTTGACCAGCGAACTAATCGAACACAATTTTGAGAAGCAATACCCTGGTGATGATTCAAACAAGTTTGGTTACATTTGGACTAGCGGTTTCAGAGGAGAAGATTTTTGAAATTGTTGACGGACGGACAGACGACAGACGAACGACGCATAGTGATGACAAAAGCTCACCCTGACATAGCCAGGTGAACTAAAAATTGGAAATTATCACTACAAAGAAAGGGAAAGTTCACAATAAGGAAATATCAAGATTGGCACACTGTCAAACATCATACCCACATGTTTTCTGTCGTTGACGAATCCGATTGAATTACACACGTTGTCGTCCCAAGCATACTCACACGTACGTAAAGTTCCGACAATCAGGCAGTTGATATCGTACAGCAATAAAACACTTACAATCCACAGTCCATAACAGGAAAGCAGCATGAAAAATTTCAAATGAAACCCTTCAGGAAGAGCGCAGAAGGTTGTGACGAAAGATTTCGGGAATGATGCAAGGATAAGTGTACTCATAACTGCCTCTCACTCTTCGCGTGCAACTTAATATGAATAAGGTTTCCTAGTATCTGTAGTGTTTGGGGGATATATGTGATGCAGAGAATCACTGACAGGAAGATAATCTATCATCATGGATATACCATAATCCTAGATAGAATATCAAAGCCTATTTCTTCTGTTCGCCTTTGCTAAGGCCTTGGATAAACTGCAGTAAGAGATGGTCTAAAAAGCTACTGCGAAAAAGCCTATTCCACGAGCGGCGTGAATCAGATGTGGATTCTTAAAAATTCCAAAGACCTCCTTGAACAGCTCTCCTCAAACAGTCTCGCATACTGAAATAGCATTCAAACTTTTGATTTTTCTACCCTTTATACAACTCTTCCCCATAATAAACTTAAAACAGTAATTTCCGGTCTGATACACCAATGTTTCTGTATCGAAAACGGAGAACGCATGTATTCCTATCTGGTAATAGGAAAAGATAAAACATATTTTGTTAAGGACCACACTGAGTCAAACAAGAAATACAGTGAAAATAACGTAATTAAGATGCTTGAATTTTTTATCGACAACATTTTTGTTGAAAGTGAAGGCCGTGTTTTTCAACAGACAATAGGGATTCCTATGGGAACAAATTGTGAGCCACTTTTAGCTGACCTTTTCATTTTTTCATATGAAGAAAAGTTTTGACAAGGGCTGAAACAACAGAAACAAAAACAACTAGCCCAGACTTTTGATTTCAGCTTCAGATATATAGACGATGTACTTTCTCTTAATAACCCAAGATTTAAAGAATATTTACATCGTATCTACCATCTACCCCAGTGAACTTGAAATTAAAGAGACAACCGATACACCCGATTATGCTTCATACCTTGACCTTTTGTTATACATTGACGAACATGGACGTCTGAAATCTAGATTATATGACAAACGTGATGATTTTGACTTTTCAATTGTGAACTTTTCCTTTCTCTGCAGCAATATACCTACATCCCCAGCATATGGAGTATATATTTCACAATTAATTCGTTACTGTAGAGCGTGCAGTACATACAGTGACTTTGTGGAAAGAGCAAAAGCACTGTAACAAAAACTGCTGAGTCAGGGATATGTTCAGCCGTTATTACTTTCGTCCCTTCAGAAATTCTATGGCCGTCACCACGACATCATAGATAGATATGAAATGTCAGTGTCACAAATAAAAACTGACATTTTCAGCTAGATTCATGTCTTCCCGGATTTTACATTACCGGTTTTGACTTTTCCATGGATTGACCCACTGACAGTGTGACGGGTGCTGTATACAGAGCAAGACATGCTTACCCTTCCGGAGCACCTGATGTCACTCTTGTTTTTTGAGAGTTCATACTGTTAGTGCTTGAGTTTTTTGTGTTGTATATGTAATGTTCGTGTGTTTTGTGGGCATGTGGTGTCTGGTCTTCCGTCTTCTGGTGTTCTTGCTTTTGCCTTGTCTCTGCACTTTAATTTGTGTAATCTTGTGCTTTGTTCCTTCGGTATTCTACTGCCATTGTTTTGCCTAAATATTAAAATTAGTATTATTATGAATGAGAACAATTTAGACTTAATGGAATGCTAAAAGCATTTCCATTACTGAATAAATATGTTGTCGTCTGTAAAATATTAAAGAATTTCGATATTTTTGTTTTCATCGTTATTTGTTTCACAAGTGGCATCAACTACCAAAAATAAATGAAGATTTTGATGGTCAGAAAACTTGAATTAAATTGTACCTACATTTATAAGATTGTCACCACCTACTCGCCAACCTTTAGTGTTATATTCTGGATCCAGTGTTGTATTCGGTAGAAAATGTCGTCTTCCACCTCCCAAGGCAACCTACAAATATTGTTTAATAAATATAATTTCGTTGATAAGTGTTGTCATTTTAAAGTATTAATACTTTTTCTTCCTCGTCATTTCCGTTGTGATTATATTTTTTTGGCCAACTTGCATGCTGCTAATACTTAAACAAGGCAAAATTGCAATCGTATACAGCCCAGTAAACGTTACCATTGAAATTTCGCCGTTTTATTTGATTATCACGAAATAATGAAGGGATACTCATGGGTCGACCTATCCCCCTTTCTTTTCTCGCATATCACATTTCCGCCTCCCACCCTCCTTTCTACCACACCCCAAATCATTATTTCAAACCCCACGTTCCTTTCTGCACCCTTCCATGCCAGTATTTAAAATCTTCTACATCTTTTCCTCTTTATAATCTCTTGCCTCCCTGCCTCACTTTCCAACCTCCGATTTTACATCTCCTACCAAATATGTTACCTGCAAAAATTATCGCTTATGATAAGTAACTTTTTTCCACTGATAGAAATGGCATGTAGTTCAACGTACCTGGATATTTGGATTCTCATATACAAACTGATGGGCAATATCTTTACAATTACCAGTCACCCCTGCCATTTTACCATCATATTCCCAACTTCTGTCAGCTGTGTGGGCATAGGAAGCTCCTGGGGTGGCATGTGTTGCTCTAGCAGTTGTCACAAAGCCACCAGCCCGGCCTTAAAAATAAAATATAGTGATTTCCAGTTTTCATTTTTTGTGTCTAACGTCATAGTTTTCTGTGTTCTCGTTTTTGCCCTGTCTTTGGACTTTGATTTTTGTGAATTTCACCCCTTTGTTCCTTCGGTATTCTACTGCCATTGTTTCATTGTATAATGTTGGTTACCAGTATTCATTTTATATGCTCAGCCTATCAACAACCTTCAGTCTGTATTCAAAAGTATTTCCACAAGTGAAACTTACCTTTGCATTTCTTGTTAAAACGGTCTCTGTCTAAAATATTCTACAGAATTCATTTCTGGGCTGATTTTTATGAAACTGACATTGATAAAACAGTTTCCAATGGTACTTTTTGGAATAATGTTAGGAATATTAGTTACATTTTTGATGCAGTTTCAATACAAATTAAAATACTTAACGTCATATTTTACTATAAATACATAGTAAATTTTGAAACCAAAATTTCTATTTATGTTAAAATTGTGACAGTTTGAAAACTATAGATCATACAATTATTCCAAAATTGCCGTTGGAAACTGAATGTCAAGCTCTCTTTATCAATGTAAATTTTATGAAATAACGTCCATAAATGAATTCTGTAGAATTTTTTAAATAGAGGCCGTTTTAACAAGAAATGCACAGGCAAATATCACTTGTGGAGATACTTTCGTTGATATCTTGGTGATCTATGTCAATTTATATGTGTACCGGTATTTCATAAGCTCTTTTGTGTGTTTCCTCTTCACTAATCGACGGACGTATAAACATACCGTATAAGTGGTTATTTGTCAGTTTGGTAATGAACACTGGATCTACTCAAAAATGGTTATTTTCAGTCATGAATTAGAAACAATGTAACGATCTGTCAAGTCATGGTGACGACCTAAAACGTCTAATGACAATACAACAGTGGTCATCTTGCACAGTTGCTCCTGGATTGCTGCAATAGTGGCAAATATCTGTATATAATTATTCATTAATTGAACAAGATAATTACAGAAACCAACTGTTGAAATATTACAACAAATAAATAATGAAATTGCAGTAAGATGAACATATCTATCGTATGTTTCTTCATGTAATTTGTTCTGTAGCAGCTTTTACACATATTTTAGTTTATGGATTTCCAGTATTTTGATTTGATATGCACCGAAGAGACATAAGTTGTCGAAGAGGTCATCTGCAGAATCTAAATTCACAGTAACTTCGGTATTTTGTTATTCATTGTATATAAAATCAAACATTTGGGTGATAATTAGATTTATTCAAATGTATATAAATTGACAAGAAAAAAAGACAATAATATAATACATTGCAAATGACAGAGACGAATTTCCTGTAAGCAATTTTGCCATTCGAATTGTCCCTACTTTTGCTTTTGACGAAAAGAAATCGCATGTTTGAGTTTATCCCAGAACAATCGATCCCCTATTGCAAGAACTGTATATGTAGAGATACATTTTTGAAAATCAACATCACTGTCCTCCAGTTTTATATCATCTTTCATCACAAATATCAAATGGTGACTCTTGTCTTGTAAAGTCTTCTGTAAAGCGGTCCTGAACTCCATCATACACCATTCACTTTCCAGGAAGTCATTTGATATAACCATTATCGTATGATAGCTGCGGTTAATACCTTCAATAATGTTATCTATCACTGCAGTACCAACAGAAAAATCTCTGGTATGAATACACAACTTGAATGACTTCCATGCACCTCCATGTTCAAGTTTAGGGAGAGCTGTATGGTGCACCCAATCGGCATCTTTTTCGTTGTAAGCAATAAAGGCATCATAACGATTTTCGTCCATTTCAAAACGATTGTTATTACAACATAATTTAACTTGAAGTCGGGTGAACAACAATATCCGTATGTCATTTCGGAAATAAAGCATGAATGCGGTTATAAACAAAATTACACCAACTAAAATACTTAGAATAATAATAGGGGTGTGGGTGGTTTTCTCATGACTACAGTTTAATTCGTCCATCGAAAGGAAGGATATTTTGCGTCCTTTAACCTTAACAGGTTGGCTGCATATCAGATTATTTAAATATTCATACTGAAATGGCAAAGTCTTTGACTGCATATATTTAACAGTTTCAGTAGTACTGCAGTCACAATGGAACGGATTTTCACGGATATCTACTACCACAGTTCTATGCTTGAAAAATGAATTGATCATATCTTTTGTCAGTAAAGTTATATTATTGAATCTTACATCTATCCTTCCTATTGACGTGTCCACTGTCCAGTTGCCATAATCAATAATATCTGGGACGGTTTGTAAATTATTATGTGAAAAATCTAGTAACTTCATAGCTGGAAATCTCAGACGCCAATTTTTGAACTTATGTAAGGTATAATATACTCCACAATATGAAAAATTAAGAACTCTAAGATTTATTGCTTGGTTGTCATAAGCAATTTTGTCTGTTTCAACTTTCATCAAAGACTTTATTCCACTTAATTCGAAGACGTCCAAATTTTTATATACACAAATTTTCTTTTGCAATTTTGAATCTTCATTATGTTTATAATATCTTTTTAAATTATGGACATCCTCAAACTTGACTGAGATATTGCGTTGAACTATAGAAACTGCATTTTCGGGTCCGCACTCTGCAGCCCTTGTCAAATCACTGTGTTCATTAGGTCTCGAAGCCGATAATTCCTTCGCAGTCAATGATATTATGATATTTTCCATCTCCAAGAATTGGATTGAGTCAGGGAGCATATCTATTTCCTTGTCTTTATACTCGTTATAGTAATGTTTTATGACACAGTTCTTAATAGAAATTCGACTCAGTTGATAAGCCCTGAAAGGCCATGGAAAACTGACATGGCCTCCGTTGCAGTGTACACGCAGATCGATATTAATGGTTGGTGGTAAGGATTTTGTAAATTGTCTAAATTCATTATATATTAACTTCGAATTATTTTTCACATTACAGTCTATACTCAAAGTAGTTTGATCTCTTCTTGAACACAAACATAAATCTTCCCAACTGTTTCGAAGTTTAGGAATGGAAGAAACGTCGTCTAAAGTACTGTTATTTGTGTCTAACATTTTAATCCGTAATCCAGGTCTAAGAGGGGGTACTATCACTAACGATATCACGGTAAACAGTCTGTCCATTTCTTTTTGTATTACAATAATGTTAAATTTAACAGCCATTTTAAACTTAAATATGACGGAAAACTTCCTCCAAGGAACTCGGGAATAACAAATCGAAATACTGCATTGCAAATCACAATCCGTTTTCTGTGTCATCACAAAAATTGTATTTTTTCAGAATTAACAACCGGGACGTAAACAGGATACGAAAATTGAAATAAACTTTACCTTAATTTTTCATGTTGTAATAATTAATCTTGTTATTTTGTAGGTCGACATTAGTACATTAGGCATAGTAAAATTAAAGGTTACATATCTGAAGTCTTAGATTACAGAAAAACTGAGGAGTATCCCAGATCTGCCCTTAGTCAATTTTTTCTTTTAGGTTACTTTTATGATATGAAAACTCCTTGTTTTTCGTGGATGTGAAAAAGAACTCATGTTATGGAAACATTAAACTAAAATGCGTCTCTGTTGCTTACGTTCTCTGTCTGTATATAATCCTAATATTGCCATGCATTCTGGATACATGATTGTGGTTCTTGCTTCGGTATTCATTTGGATTTCTTTTTACTTTATGTGTACTGGTAAAGAATATAGAAATCGGAGAAGAAAGGACTCCACATTGATTGATTTTTTTTTTCATTTTAAACATTTATTGAAATTGTGGATTTCCTATCTTTGGGTTCTAGTGCTGCTGATGAGGAATTAATTTCCGAAATGGCCATACAGCTCATTAAAATTAATTGCAGTTGGAGTAAACATATGTGTTAT
>MJUU01006828.1:19332-32824 GCA_002080025.1 Modiolus philippinarum | reverse complement strand
GTTGTTCAGCCTATGTTAATTTTTATTCCTCAAGACATTCTATAGCCGTCACCAAAACATCATCGAAAGATATGAAGTGTCAGTGTTCCAAATGAAAGCGGATATTTTCAGCTAGATTCGCGTCTTCCCGGATTCGACTTTACCGATTTTTACTTTTTCCTAGATTGACTTACAGGTGCTGTCAACAGAGCAGAACATGCTTACCCTGCCGGAGCACCTGAGGTCACTTCCAGTCTCATGGGAGTTCACAGTATGATTGCCTTGGTTTTGTATACTGTTTTTTGTGCTTTGTAGGTGTCTAACGTCATTTTCCCCCGTGTATTTATTTTTACCATGTCTTTGGAGGTCGATTTTTGTAAAATATATACCACTCCTTTCTGTCGGTATTCTACTGCCGTTGATTCTGTTATTAACATAGAATATTTCTTTGAACACAAAGACAACCAACACAGAACAGATACGGCCTAGAAACATGGCAAACAGACAACCAACACAAAACAGATACAACCTAGAAACATGGCAAACAGACAACCAACACAGAGCAGATACAACCTAGAACCATGGCAATACAGAGACAACCAACACAGAACAGATACAGCCTAGAAACATGGCAATACAGAAATGGTAGAAACAACATGACAAACAAAGACAAAGACAACCAACACAGAACAGATACAGCCTAGAAACATGGCAATACAAAGACAACCAACACAGAACAGATACAGCCTAGAAACATGGCAATACAGAGACAAACAACATAGAACAGATACAGCCCAGAAACATGGCAATACAGAAATGGTAGAAACAGCATAACAAGCAAAGATCAACAAAGGATTAAAATGAACCAGAAAGCCACAAAACCAAAGCATAAGAGGTGTGAATTCCGACCCCCTGCCTCCGAAAGAAAAATAAATAAATAAATAAAAGTACCATCAGGTGCTGATGATACCTTCAGTTCTCTTTAATTTGTGGGAGGAAACAATTTAATCGGGGTTCTGTGATGAAACTAAACATTTCTGTACTTAATTACTATCAATACACGATCGATTGAAAATTCACGTTGATTTTTTAATCAATCATATATGGATAGCATTATTACGGAAGCAAATCTCTGTGATTTGCTCAAACTCGTTGTGATGAGCTATTGAAGTTTACCATATTGAATGATCAATTTACCTTAGAAAGAGCCACGTGTGGGAATTCTTCAAATTTTAATACAGTTTCCTCCCCTGTTTTATTCATTTGTTGACCTTTATATATCCTAGCTGCTGTTATAGTGGACATACCCATACCATCACCGATAAATAGTATTATATTTTTGGCCTTGTTGTAGTTAGGTCTCACTTTCAGTTGATCGGCCAGACTTTCTCTTGCTATTCTATACCATTCAGTTGTTTCTGAAATCAGCATAATTAATCAGCAAAGAATTAGTTATAAGTAATACTCAGTATCGATTCTTAAAGATGCCATATATCTGCTCTTTCTTCACGAAGGCATGGCGTTGGGTAGCACGCAATCCATCGGTAGATCCAAAAACATTATACTTAAAAATCTTTTACATGTAAGGAGTGAACGAAAAAAAATAACGTAATTGAAATAATAAAAAAAAAACTTAAATTGTAGTGATTTAAGGTCTATAGATTCTTCAATACAGAAATTTCAATAATATTTGGAACAATAAATCAAAAGATTTATCCTATATTGAAAGAATATATTTTGTATCAGGCGGGAAATTGGTTTAAATAACAAATACCGAAGTTACTGTAAATTTAATTTCTACATATGCGCATTTCGACAACTTATGTCTCTTAAGTGCAGATAAAATCAAAATATTTGGAAATCCATATACCGAAACATGTGTAAAACCTGATAGAGAACAAATACTAATATTATCTAAATAGGAAAGCCAAAAATCATCTAAGGACAGAGCTATGCAAGAGGGAGATACTCCTTAGTTTTAAACAAAATTTTCTAAAATTTAGATATTGCAATTTCCCAAAATAAAATCGGTTTTCGGGCCAGCACCGAAGTACTGGCTACTGAGAAAGAAGTATTATTCCGGTTGACAGGTTTTGGGCGGGGAAGTGGTTTAAATGAGGTAGACGTATTATTCCGTTTGACATTTTTTGTCGGTGCCTTTGTTTTCAGTGTTGTCTTGCATATCACACTGTCGTTTTTAGTTTTGTCTTTGTCGATGGTGTTTTGATACAGATTTGTGTATCTTTTTCAAACTTTCACGTTGGTCTTATTTCAGGGTTAGAGTAGTAACATGTACCATGTATTTTAATTGGTTTTGTCTTAGGGTAAGGAAATTACATTTATGATCAGCCACCAAAAATATTTTTCACAATTTCATTTTACTTAGTACTTGGGTGACCATTTCAACGTCTTGCGAACTGTCAAAAGCAATACCAATGCTGTTGAGTTACTACCGGACACTGCCGCAATGAAAGGGGAGGTTTGACGCGCCATAAAACCGGTTTAACGGACCCCTTCTTTGAAATGCCTTAAATGTCAGGACCATGGCGATCGTTATTTTTTTCTGTGGTTTTCCGCCATCTTTGTCTGTTTGCCTCTTTGACTTTAGCTCTTGGCAATTCTGATGATAATTCTGTTATTACTTTCATTTTGTGAAACGGGTCTTAGTAAATTAAATATCTTATTTTTACAACTTCGATGTTGTGCTTTCGTCTCAACTGCAACCTTTACAAGGTCCACATGGTTTCAAATCCATCATGAAGATGCGGAGCTTATCGTGAGGACTCGTACCATAATTTTTTCGAGTTTGCAAAAGTCGACCGTATTGATTCTGACTTGCACAGGCATTTCAAACAAAAAGGTGGATTATTCCAAAACAATTTTTATGTAAAAAAGTTCACCGATTCCAGGATCGAACCTATGCTACCTTCTATACAAGGTGGTCACAGGACTGATGAGACCACTCGGCAACAAGGTATAGCTGACAAAATGTTTTAGAAAATATGTGTCAATGATCAAATTCCATTAATATACATTTTTACTATTCATTGTCGGAACCGAATCCGAAACCGAAACCGACACTATATATAGAATGAATCGTGTTATGTTTTTCTTTATGGTATGTATAATGCGTGTCTGATGGGCTCAAAAATGAAGCTTTCTTTTTGAAATATTTATAGTACCTTTATTTATAAATTCAATGTAATAGATGCGATTAGACTGAAGGCATTTCATAATAAATATGATTTGAATTAAAAAATGTTTTGAGGTGTTATCATCAATTAAAAATTTAACATACATAATTTGTTGCTTATATCTGTATAGATGCTCGTTTTTGTCATGTATTTGTAGAGATTTTGTATCATATCCATTTACTGCATATCCTTTCATTGCTTTTTCTACATGTATTTTGATTCATTATTGAAGCAGATGTTGAAGTCTGCGGTTTATACATAATCTTTATTCATTTTTTATAATTTTATTTCATCATATCATTTGAAGAACTTTTTTTTATTGCAATATACAAATATCATGATTTTTAGTAAGAATAATAATCTCCTCATTCTTTAAAAATTACCAAAAACAATTCAGTTGTTCTTTAATTTTATTTCATTATATTCTTTTTTTTTTATTTTAAATGTTGCAATATAAAAATTTCATGAATTTTAGAAAAAAATTAATGCAAGATTTTTCTTTTCAAACCCTTTTAATGCAAAAATGAATGAAATTTGTATTTGACAACATACAACGCCACATATAAAACTCATTCGAAAGGATATATGAAATAAACTTCAAAAGACTAAAATTTTTTGGTCATTTTGTTAAAGATTGAGCTTAAATTACAGAATTAAAATTTTGCTTTTCATACTTTATTTATGATAGAATTCAGGAAATCATAGATTTTAAATCATATCTTTTTAAAGTACATACTTGAAATCTCACTTTTCATTCTGTTAATGTTAAATTCAGAAAATTTTTTAAATCATAACATAAAAAAACTGATTCGAAAGGATATAATAGAATACATTTTCAATAAGCTGAATTATTTTGGTCATTTCTGAAGGTTGAGCGTGAAGTGCAGACTTGAAGTTCTCATTTTAAACCTTATAAAATTCATGAAATTCGTTTATCGCAACATAAAAAACTTCAAAAGGATATAGAGAAATACAATTTTCTGAGTTTTAACAACAAACTAAAAATCCTATTTTTCAAACCTCATGTATGTTAAAAAATTGATAAAAATGTATTTTCCATCATAAAAACTTCCCCAAAAGGATATGACGAAATAAAATTAAAAAAAAAAGACTGAACTAGTTGGTCATTTTTAAAGATTAAGTTTAAACTGCAGACTATAAATCTTGCTTATAATACCATACTTATGTACTTTTTTTGTATTATGCTACAACTCATTAAATATTTCACGAAAGGAAATGGAGTAAATGAACATAAGACTATAGCACATATGTTAACTCCAACTGCAATTAATTTTAATTTTAAATTTGTATATGGCAACATATAAAACTCTTTCAAAGGATATGATTAAATAAAATTTTCAAAAACAGACAACTGAACAAAGATCAAATCAAACCACATACTTCAAATCGAAATATGAAAAAAAACTTCTCCAGTGGTATGTCAAATTAAATAACTTTTAAATGTTAATCTAAAACGGTGAAATTTACTACTGATTAAGTGAACATAGACAGTTGAGATCGAATCCTTCCATGACCCGCCAATAAGCTGTTCGTTCGCACCTACAAGCACCAGTCTATTTGATTACTATAATACATAACAAACAAAATATACGAAGGTTGATTAGAAAGAAAATTATAAACTATAAACAGTATAAATGATTTTTATTGGTTTAATTGATTTCTAAATAGCGATTTCCAATCCTGATGGATTAACTTTATCTTGAAAAACCTAATTGCGATTTTCGTTTCTCATGTCTCATTAGCTGAAACTATAATTTGCATTTTCGATTTTTCCGATCAGAAACTGCAGTTTTCGTGCGAAATACTAAGTATTTCATGGAATCTCCAGATTTCTTGATGGAAACCCTATTTTTCTAGTGAAATACTAAATATTCCGCATTTTTGTGATTATTGCGTTTATATTGTACGAAGGATACATTAATACATTTATCCCATGAACGTCATATGTGACATAAAAATCGTTAATACAGGATCAAAAAGTATCAACAAATGAAATCGTGTTAAAGAAATCAATTTAGCATTCTATTATGCGATTCCAAATTACAAAAAAAAGTCTAATGTAATGAATTCAAAAAGAAAGCTAAACAATTGAACTTATCAAACAAGTAAACAATGTTTTAAAATTTCAAACACAATTCATTCTATATATGGTGGTTTCGGTTTCGGTCTCGGTTTCGGACTCGGTTTCGGTCAGGTTTCGGACTCGGTTTCGGCGATGAATAGTAAAAATGTCTACTATTCATTCAAATTCGGTCAATTTTGATAGGTGAACATAGATCATCTGGCGTATCAGTGTGAAGTTGCTATTCCTATGAAACTAATTTGGCCACATTATCACGTGTCGGAACATGATGCATTTTCAGTTTGATAAATTATCGGTTTTATATTTTCGGTTTTAAAAGGTGATTATAAGAATTGAACGCATTATTTTGAAGTTTCATAGGATATTGGAAGTATTTATCGGGTGCACATTTTCAACATGGAGCTTCATTTTAAAATGTGCTTCGGGCAACACTTTCGTACCAAAATGAAACTTCAACTTAATGCAATCAATACTTAAACAGGTCGATAACTCATGATACAATCTAAACAGTAAACATGGTAAATGTAAACAAATATCTGGCACAAAATAATTTTATAAGAAAACTTTTCCGTATGTAAAACAAAAAGTACATTTAGTAAAAATTGATAAGCAACGAAGGGATACGGAGTACATGTACATAACATAAAGTCTCTACAAATTCATGGTTAAGCGAAGCAATTGAACAACGCTTTTATTGTTGTTAATGTATGTACCTTTGAAAATAAAAACGCGAGAGGAAGCTTCTATTTTGATCGCGGGATGCCAGCATTTATTTTTATGGCATATATGAAAAAAAGGAAATGGGGTAAATGTCAAGGAGACAACATCCCATATCCAGGGTAAAACGACCCATATATTTTTGTACTCTTATCTTTGATAGTCTTTAATTCAGTTAAAGTTTATTTGAATTTAAGTGCTTGAGAAAATGTGTTGTAAAAATGCCTTCAGGCGTCTTGGCCACCCCTTTCTTACGGAGCACATACTCTGAAAAATTCTTTGACGACCTTTGAACGACATTTGTATTACTTTTTTACAAGGTTTCCGTGGTGTAAAACATAGCGGTTACAGGAACTGTGCGTTTCAATGCTCTTGTGACTTGAGTAAAAACAAGCTTGAGGCTAAGATTTTTGCAATCCAATTTCAACGACCCAAATGTTAACCAAACAATATCAGTTCAGTGTTTTCATAACCCTATGAGTTAATGCCGAAAGTGCTTCAATTTAATTTTCTCAGTTGCAGATTTTATTTACTAAAACTAATTCGAAGTGCTCTCCGGTATAATGAATTTCATGCATGTATACATATGCACCGACATATATAGAAGCTTTCAAATGGAAAAATCTATCTTCTTATCGCTATCATACATGTGTGCATAAACCTTGACAAAAAACGTCATTGTCGGACAACTTGAGACTTTGTTAAAAAATGTAGTTAATGTTTTTTTGATAGTCAAAAAATATAGTTTTACTTGAGTGTTATTGAAGAGGAAAGAAATTGACGATCTGGACAAAGATATATTTTGTCAAATATTACTCTTTTGATAAATTAGAGGTTTGATAGTCTAATGAATTAAAAAGATATTTCATTTTAATTATTTACTGTAGACACCGGTACAATTACACCCCACGGTAAAGTACTTCAATATATAGTTCATATAAAAATATAAAGACACATGCAATTTAAAACCCTAACCTTCGTCTGTATGCAGACATGGAATAGTTTTTATAACATGGATTTTAAAATAAATTGTCAAAAGTATGGTTTTTGAGGCCAAAAAAGAGGACGCCAAAAATAATCAGATGAGTTTAAAATATAGAGGTCATATATAAATTGATTGTGGCCATACATCTGAATATAGCATAAGCATAAAAATTGAATTTTTTAGTGCAGAGACATAACTATAAGCACCTGGATTGTTTCTATAATTTTAGAAATGATGCTTGTTTAGGAGAGGGGTCCCACTATCCCATATCCAAGTAAGTCTGAACTAAAATATTCCTTTGAAAATTGAAAATACTCAAATAAATATTGAAATATCCCATATTCCATATCCTGTCATTTTTGTCTCAAACATCCCATACCCCATTGTTAAAACTCATAGATATTCCATATCCAAATATTCTCTACACAAGCCTAGGAAACAGTAAACGCATTTAATGTCTGATCATGTAATCTTGGTTTTCTGTATTTTTAGCCTCGGATACAAATGCTGAGACCTTGCTTGCATAAATGAACACAACATTCGGCATGACAGATAATTTCCATTACAGAATAGTTACAATCACAGCTCGACCTAATTTCAAAGAGGGTACTATAAGCCAAACAAACACAACTTAGGGTTGAGCGTAATGTTCTAGAGAGGCAGAAAATCGTTGTTATTGCACGAAACGGGATAAGAATAGGGGATGTCTGGGTGCCATCCTACTGCTGTTACTTTATCCAAAGTTAATATCGCTGTTTGTGCTTGTCTTTCTATTTTATGTGGACTTACTGTCACTGAAGGTACCATCACCTCAATACTTTGTATAGTGTGAAAGTGACCCTTGAAGTTTGGAAATCACTGTGTTAAAATGAATTTCTAACTAAGAAGTATCACTCTCTGGGATCTTAGCAGGTTTTTAACTTCATCCTTAATTTTTCTGAACTACACTTTTAGCTTCAAAAACAACTAAAACGACATTGTTCGCTAAAATACTCATTTTGTTACTAAATTTGATAGTTCTTGTTATGTATATTCGAGTGAACATAGAGTACTTTACTATTTAGAACACAGTATTACAATTTATTATACTTCATGCATATTTCTGATAAAATCCAGTCATTTCATTGGTTCTCCTAAATGTGGTATTTTGCAGTATTTTTTGTTTGCTCACATCAGAATTTACAAAATGTGGATTAAGATTTTTTAAATTCATAGTATATTCTTGACTGAAAGCACTCATTTTTTCATGAGAAACCATATCATTTATTCAGTAATAAGGTGAAAGGAAGGCATTCAGTATAATAAAAAACAACTTAGAAAAAATATCACATGAAGAGAAAATATTCCCTCGACGCTGTCTCGGGTGATATTATCTTCATGTGATATTTTTTCTTCGTGTGGTAATCTACCATAACACCCTCCACTGAAGGCAGTATGTTTATAATAAACTCCGTAACTCGAATCAAAGGGTCAATGTTGTTACTGTTTTAGTTTTTGGATCTAGCACATGTAGACTCAATACTACGGTAGCATATAATTCTTATACTTCATTGGAATTGATAATATTAGATAAGTGACGGTTCTCAACTTACGTTCGTATTGAATAAAGTTGTGAAAATGTACAAATATTTGTAATGACTTACCTGTACTCACAGGTGATAAAAACAATGCACATACAACTACATGTATAAAAATAAACAACATTTTTCTTCTCTAAAGGTTATCCAAAAACTGACAATTAATTAATGATTTCTGTCAATTTGTTACTGTAATACCATACAGAGCGTGACAATTTTTCCATTTGATTATATTATAAAGTGTTTGATTTGAAATGAACTAGTAAAGGTGACACTCATAAAAGGATTTGATGAAAATTCATTTTATAAAAGTGTTACCCAGGGCTGAAAATAAACGACGAAATAAATTGCTTTATTGAATATTTGTTTGTCGAACATGAATTTATAAAGTTCAAAGTTTGGAAAAAAAGTTTCCTTGAGTTCTTTTATGCATTTAGGCATATACATAATACCAGTATTAAAACGTGATGACATAATTATTTTGTGCAAAAACTTAACGTACAATATGTCGTATTTTTTCGATAATTTACTATCTTTTCACTATTTTTCCATTAGTTAATCTGTGAATTTAATTATCAGTTTATACATTATAATTGTGTTTTAAACGTCGTCAAAATGGGAACGACAAAAATTGGAAGAATACCCCTAAAGCGATAAGTAACTGTGTGCTACCCATTGTAGCTACCATTACGTTTACGTCTGGTTAACTACAAAATGCACATATAAAATTGTATAGGCAGAAGAAAATATCTTTACAGGTGAAAAATATGTGTATGCAAAATGGAGATTTTCGAGTTGTGTAGATTGACCTAACGTGAAAACGTGTTGAAAAATAAAAGTATAACATCATATTACATGTTGTATGTGTAAATTGGGGTCCTCAATAAATATTTATAAATAGGCATTTATCAAACACATGTTAAAATATGTGATATGCAATGACCACAAATTGACGATATGAACATTTATAGTGTGATATAGTAGTCCACAATTAAAAAAATAAAACACACCAAAATATAAAAATTAAAAAAAGACTAAAAATGACAAAAAGGCAAATATTTTAGTTTTTATATTTCATATTTTGTATCAAATACATTTACGTGTAATATAAATTAGAATTCATTAGAATTAAAGTGATAAGTACGTATATAGCAATGTTGTCGGTTTCCAAAAAAATTACATACAAGTGCATAAAGAGAGCTGGACATCAGAGTGAAGTAAAATTAAATTACGCTATTTCAATGTTTAAAATATGACCGATAAAAAAATCGACCAGTTATGTTGTATTCATATAGAATCTATGAAAATGTGCCGAAAAGTAGTATAATAATAATCGTCTTTAAATTTAGTTATTCCTACAATTTTCTGTAAATATGAAATGTTTTAAACAATGACATTACCGTTTTAATGATGTTAATTTTATATAGGGTCACCGAAATAGTTTCGCTGATATGAATAGTTGAATATAGGCATGTTTCAGTACAAATTGGAATCCAGTAGGATCCATAATCCTCCTAGTACAAATTAGAACTCTAATTTCTACTGGGACAAATTAGAATTCTGATTTGTACTGGATTTATTTTTTTACATAATATGTTTTACTTATCTAGTACTATTTCAATTGATTTAAAGTAGTAGGATTCAGAATTTTACCAGTATAAATCAGGATATATCAAATCTCCTAGATCAAATTGGAATTTAATTTATACTGGATTAAATCCGATACGAATTGGAATTCGTATTTGTCTCAGTAGAAATTGAAATTCCAATGTTTACCGGATTAAACGGTACAAATCAGAATTTTAATTTTTCCCGGCAGAAATTAGAATTTCAATCTGTACTAGGAGGATTCTGAATCCTACTGGATTCCAATTTTTACTGTACCCGGCGCACCAAAACCGGATTTCTCCCGAAAAAAAAACGGTCGTCTAAATAGAGACGTCGTCGATAAAAGTACCAAAGTTACTGTTAATTTATTTTCTGCATATGCGCATTTCGATTTTAGGTGTGAGTTGAAAGATGAACCAGTATTTTTTTTAAACACGAAAGCGAAGTTGGTGACAACATAAAAATTTATGCTTATAGAACAGAAAGGAGGAGGTATGACAAGCAATAGGAAATTGGCCCCTAAAATTGCAAAAATATACAAATCATTCAACCTCTCAAAAATGCACTGATTTATTTGCCAAATGATTACAGTAATGTTATGTAGACTCTTTTTTACAGAAAAGTCAGTAATGACGTCACAATGACGTCATAAACATGCCATATTTGGGGATATTAGCCAAACACGGTCATTTTGTATGAAGTTTTCATTAAAATCAAATGTGAGCAACAGCCTTACCCAAAAAGATATTTTAACCACATCAATATCTTTTTAAAATACATCTCATAGCAAAAGATCTTTTTGGGTAAGGCTGTTGCTCACATCTAAATTTTAATGAGAAGACGTCAAAATGAGGCAATTTTTAAGGATTTTTAAGGATTTTCCTGCAAAGAACTAAGTTTGAGAGCCTAGAACAAAAATGTGAGAACGAATTTAAAACTGCGATTACTGATATCTGACAGACTTATGTCTTATGAACATCTTAAGAGTAATAATTGATTAATTTACAATACTTTGTATTTTCGAAAAAGGGGGGGGGGGGGGGAGTGGCCTTACCATACCTCCTCCTTTCTTTCGAAACAAAATAAAAAAAAAATAATGGGAAATTTAAAGGTATATCTCACCTTAAAAATCAAAACATGCATAGGTAATTTGTAAATGTTCTGAATATTTAAAGTTAAATCTGTTAAACATGTTTGTGAACGAATACAGAAAATGTTTTAAAATACATGTATTTTTAAAACAAATTTTCGTAAATTTGATATGTTTATATGACTATTATTAATCTTTAAAATAAGATTGACCTAAGTAAGTAATTTGTTTACAAAAAATTCTTTTCATAAAAAAAATCTTTTTTTTAATATTTCTAACTTTTTCAGAGACCCAAAATAGTACAAATTAAAATGCACCTGATTTTATGAAGGAGTTGGACCCAGTGGACAACATGATATGTGTCTCCTGCTGAGAACACAAAATCAGTCGTTAGCAGCAAGTTAAGTCCGAGTTGCTAGTTAAGATAAGGGGACTCAATGCTAAATATAGTCAAATGTAAGCATGTCAGTCGCAAGGTAAAAGAGAGAGTTACAGGATAGCAAATAATGCTTTAGTTTTGAGCGCTGTATTTGTATAGTGTTCGTGTGTTTTTTAGGTGTGTGGTGTCTTTAAACTTCCGTCTTTTAAGTGTTTTTTTGCCTCATCTCTGGACTTCGTTTTATGTATTCTTGTGCTTTGTTCTGCTGTCGTAGTTTGCGAATGTAGATCTTTCAAATTCAAGTGGTACTCTGCATTTTCTGCTAAATAATAATGATCTTTTTGATTTTCAATTGGTTTTGTCTCAGGGTTAGAAAATGACAATAACCAATCAGTAACCTAACAGATCTTTCAAAACATATGCCTCACTGGCCGTGTGACGGGTGCTGTGTGCAGAGCAGGACATGCTTACCCTTCCGGGGCACCTGATGTCACTCTTGTTTATTGAGAGTTCACACTGTTAGTGCTTTACTTTTTTGTGTTGTATATGTAACGTTCGTGTGTTTTGTGGGCATGTGGTGTCTTTGGTCTTCCGTCTTTTGGTGTTCTTGCTTTTGCCTTGTCTCTGGACTTTGATTTGTGTAATCTTGCGCTTTGTTCCTTCACTATTCTACTGCCGTTGTTTTGAGTTGATAGTAGTTGAAGGATGCTATAACATATCGTATTAATTAGGATACAAACAAGCCGTATGGTACTATTCAGGTATGGAAAAATTACAGTGAGGTATTTATAATCATTTGGGTGTCATGAATTTTAGCTTTAGTTGTTCACTTTTCTTAAATCCTAGACACATCTTAATATATATTTTAAGTCATCTGTCTTCTTCAAATAAGTTCAACACATCTAAATATGAAGACGACATGCTAGTGTTTTGTAGCGTCATTAACCTCAAATTGACCAGGCTAATAAAGGGTGAATGTCTATCAAACACTGTTTATCACTAGTTTATATTTTCGTTTGAATTGAAAAATGCTTGTTATGTATTCAAATATTTAATTTTATGCTAGAATAGCCATAGCAAATAAGAATGAATTTAAGTGTAAGGTCAAATTTCTATTCTAGTGTCGTGTTGAACTTAATTTTCACTTATTTTATAATTTACGTTCAGAATATTAGGGATTTCTTTCTCATAAACAGAACAATGATACTGTGGAAATAATGGAAACTAAGTATGTGTGAAAATATACATAAAATGGTACAGATAAGCTGGCAAAGTAAGACGACCTTGTTTAGTATTATTTTACAAGAATTAGGGTGTCTTGAATAACAAAAAAAAAAATGCTCATAACAGGTCTTTAATTACATTTAAAGTATGTTTAATATAAATGGATTTTTAAACACGAATGTAATTATCCCCGCACTTTCGAAGAAAGTTCGGGGATAATGTAATACCCTCCGTCTGTCCGTCCGTCCGTCCGTCCGTCACACTTTTCTTGTGACTCAAACTCCTCCTACATTTTTGGATTTAGGGATTTAATTTTGTTGTAGAATTGTTGCATATAGTGTGCAGATGCGCAATAAGCTTTCGGATTTTCGATATTGGTCTTGGTGCAAACAAGAGGCCCCATGATGTCAATTTTTACACATGTGGCATGTGACACAAACTCCTCCTACATTTATGGATTTAGGGATTTAATTTTGTTATAGAATTGTTGCATATAGTCTGTAGATGCGCAATAAGCTTTCGGATTTTTTATATTGGTCTTGGTGCAAACAAGAGGCCCCATGATGTCAATTTAAACAAAGACCAAAAGATGTGGATTAGACACATGTGGCATGTGACGCAAACTCCTCCTACAT
>MJUU01006828.1:4991-18287 GCA_002080025.1 Modiolus philippinarum | reverse complement strand
TAGCAACCATACTTTAAATGTTTGTGTAGTTTAGGATGAACATTTTCATGAATTAGATTTCAAAAATAATTGGTTCCAATTTTCATAAATTTCCTGAAAGTCTCAAAGACCACTTATTTTTTTGGAATTCTACCTAGCAACCATACTTAAATTGTTTATTTAGTTTAGGAAAAACATTTTCATCAACTGGATTTCAAAAATATTTATTCCAATTTTGGTTAATTTCCTGAAAGTCTCAAAGACCACTTATTTTTTGGAATTCTACTTAGCAACCACATATCCTAGAATTCTTTTAGTAACAATAATGACTATCAATAGGTAGATTTCAAAGATAATGAAAAAGATTATGCCAAGGGTGTATAACAACTGTTTTCTGTGTCAAACAGGGAGTGCGGGGATAGCTGTCGTTTCCGACAACATCTAGTTTTACTTGCTTTACATTAAGGACAACTAAAATAATATTTCAAGTCTTATACTTTTTCAAAAATTCTCTGAATTTGATTGTGACGTATTGTTTTTCAAAGAACATGTAAATCATGTTGGAAAATTTGTTTTAAATACACATCAATAATCAATCTTGAACATATGATCAATCTTTAATTCCTTCAAAGAACTTAAGAAGAACTTAAATCTGTTTCAACGTTAAATGATATTTATTCATTGAACATTGAACGCATTCTTATTTTCATATTAATTTATATCAGTAACTTCGGTATTTTGTTATTTATAGAGTTCCTGGTAAGATACAAAACACTTCAATTTAAAACCGTGTTAATATAAACACATTAGAATATGACTGTTTTGTGCCCTTCCTAGAATTTTCGAATAGGTATTCTTTTAATGAATTTAAAGACCATATAAATATTATAAAATATCGCAGTTTTCATATGTGGTGTCATGTATTAGGTAAGTTGATTACAAAAATAATCAAGAGTACTTGACGTCGAAAAAAAAAAACTGTTTACTGGAAAAGCCTACACACATTTAGTATAAGTTTTATTTTTCCGGTACATAAAATGAATTTGGTCAAATAACTAAATACCGAAGTCACTGTGAATTTACTTTCTGCATATGCGCATTTCGACAACTTATGTCTCATCAGTGCAGATAAAATATAAACGTTTGGAAGACCATTAACTCAAAGATGTTTAAAACTGATAGAGAACCAATAACAATGTGATCTAAATTTAAAGCCAAAATCAGCTAAGGACAGAGCTTTGCATGAGGGAGATACTCCTTAGTTTTTAATAAAATTTACACAATTTTGGATATTGGAATGTTTCAAAAATATTCGGCTTTCGGGTCAGCACCGAAGTACTGACTACTGGGCTGGTGAATACCCTCGGGTCAATGTTATTTTATATAAAATGAACCCATTAAAAGTTATTTCTTAAAACGAATTCCTTTAATGAGGTAGTTGGATGATGTCTTTGACATTGGTACACGTCATTCGGATTTCTCAGATTTTTTCTATTATTCCTAAGTTATATATTTTATCCTATGATACCCTATTATTTGTCGTCAAGTTAAAAATACCCCAAAATTGATTAAAAGTCCAGAAAAGCTGGGACGTAACTTACATTCTTTACGTAATAGGGGATATCGACAAGATATTTTGCTTGCATCCATTTAATTAGCTTTGCGACCTAGTGACCTGAAAGTTTTCCACACATACTTGCCTCTCACTGATACTGCAGATATCTACTGTTTCCAAATGTATGATGATTCTTGACCAAACCCTTCTGGATTTTTTTTAGTTTGATTTTTCTTCCGTCATGCGACAGTGTTCTACAAGCAGACTAGGCTCCTTGAGCTAGCCGGCAGTTTAGCGGCGAGCACACCTTGACCCATATTTCAAAATTACGTATTGTCATATTCTTTCCTTTCAAAATTGATGGTCATGGAGTCAGTAGTCTACCTGTATTGGGTTTTTTTTTCGTATGTTTATTATACAATAGGGGCAAGGGACAGATAAAGGGGAGGTTTGGGTACCCATAAATCGGTTAATCCCTACCGCTTGCATTTGCTAGTGCCGGTACCAAGTCCGGCTGTCCCGAGTTCCTATCGTTGTTTGCGTTTGTCTTTTGTCTTATACGTGTTTTTCCTGTGTAGTTCCCTGGCAGATTGTGGTATGCAATTATAATTTTCAGGCATTGTAGATGTTTCCTGTAATATATTTTTTACATGACATGTGGTTCTCATGTGGAAACCAAAAGCTGACATACGGATGCCCAGACACCATACTGCAAATTATAAGCACAGTTCGACTTCGTCGCAACTCGGTTAACTACTAATTCCATAATCTATAATTTTTTTAGCTGATTTTCTTTCTTTACCAATGCTTTTGCCATTGATAGCATCAATTTAAAATAATATTTTTTTTTAATTTCACATTACTATATTTGTTGACAATCCCGCATCCGAGAAAACACATTGATGTAGCATAGTGCGATATCTAGCAATGCATTCCGCTAAAACCAGTGGTAGGGGTCGTCTTGAACCTATTATGAGGTATGAGCAGATCTCATTGTTTGAAGCCTAATGCAGACTTTAAGATGAAGAACAACAATAAAATCTTTGTTCCATTGCTTGGTTTTACTAATATATTTGTAGAGACTTTGTCTAATTTGCATTTCCTCCATATTCTTTCATTGTTGACTTACTCCTTTAGTTAAGATAAAACATCGGGAAGCATACATCGAAGTAAGGGACTAATTTTTTGCAGTGTAACGAAATCGAATCTAAGACAAAAACTTTAAAAAGGTTGATTGAAGGAGTAATTGATTGGTTAGAATGTTATGTACAGTGACTAGTGATTCAGCTAAATCAGAACAATACTTTTACTGAAGTTACTTTCTGAAGTTTATCATTATGTCCCGTTAGTGCAATATTGGAAAATAATAAACCTAGATTTGTATATAATCTGATGTAGAAGATGTATTCGATGGAATCTAACTAAAAGGCAAACATGGGATTTGGATTGTAATTTAAAAACCGATGAAGTGCAGAAGGGCAGAAAATTCGCCTTCTATACGACCAAAAATATCGATCTAGATACACGGCTAAGATTAAGATACAATTACGGGTACAGGGCTGTGAAAAAGATTCCATTACAGACTCGGGTTATACACAAGATGCTTTCTTATGTCGAATTATCCCGTTCCCCGATGTTTTTTATCTTTAACTAAGGATTAATTTAACAATGAATAATTAAATACCGAAGTTGCTTTTAATTTATTTTCTGCGTATGCGCATTTCGACAACTCATGTCTCATCAGTGCAGATCAAACCAAAACGTTTGGAAGTCCATTGAAAGGATGTTGAGAAATACACATGGGATAAAGTCTCTACAAATAAATGGTAAAACAAATCAATGGAACAACGCTTTTATTGTTGTTCTTCATCTTGAAGTCACCAAGAGTCCTTTAATAATGAGATCTATTCATGCCTCATATTAAGTTCCAGACGGCCCCTAGCACGGATTTGAAAGGAATCATTGCTATATGCCGCAGAATGCTACATCCATGTATCTTCTCTTTTGTTCATGGATGCAGGATAATCAACAAAAATTGTAAATGTCAAATTCAACAAATCTGCGATTTTAAATTGATCTCATGGAAAGAGCATTGGTAAAAGAACAAATTAAAGTCAGCCAAAGATATTGATAGGTTATGGGCCTAGTTTTCAAGATATTTCACATTTTCACAAGAGGCTCTCAAGAGTTTATATCGCTTACTTGGGCCATGGCTGATATGGACAGCCCAAATAACCTCAATAATAAAGGGCCTCGTTTTTAAGTATGCTAAGAGACCTTGATATTATTTACTTCAAAGTTGAACTATATGTCCTGATGGCAACCATTTTGAATTGGGTGAAGACTAACTGATTACATTTTTTGAAGGAGACCAACTTAAGGATGTAGTAAGGTGAAATTTTATAAATCTACGATTTTAAATTGATTCACTAAATGGAAAGATCATTGTTAAAGGAATAAAATAAGCTAAAATATTGATAGGTTATGGGCCTTGTTTTCAAGATATTTCACATCAGAAAAATGGCGGGAAAGGCCCTCTTGGACTTTTACCTTAGTATAGCATGGACGCAATATTGATTTGTTTCACATGGGAGGAAAATCTACAATCTTATGAAATCTTGCTTACTGACTTAAAATGAGCTTCTGAAGACTTTGATGACTAGAAATTTGGGTATAATGGGGCAAAATATTTTACATAGTAATAATGGATAAAAACAGAGAAATCCGAGTGACTTTTACAAATTGCAAAGACCTCACCTTACTACATCCTTAAGACTATTTTGACTAAGTTTTGTTCCAGTAGTTTCAGAGGTGAAGATCTTAGAATGTTTTCCCAAAGGGTCTTATGTTACTATGTTCCTATGTAATGCTGACTTGCCCAACACATTTTTCAAAAGGGCTAAGAAATGACTAATGTGACCACGTTTGGTTCCGATTGGCCTAGCAGTTTCAGAGGACAATATCTTTGAATGTGCTTTCCTATAGTGTACAAAGTTCAACTATGTTCCCCGTTGGCGACCATCTTGGATGTAATAAGGACTTGCCAGAAATACTTTTCAAAGGGGCAAACTATTGTGACCAAGTTTGGTTCCAATTTGCCTAGTAGTTTCAGGGGTAAGATCTTTTAATATGTTTTCCCATAGGGTCCAATCTTTGACGAGGTCAATAAACTTGAACATGTTAATCTAATGTAATCCTTGACATACTGAACATGTTTGAAATTTAAATTTGACCGCTATCTCAAATCTTTTTTGAAATTGCAGGGTGGGTAGATTTTGTCATTATTATACCCTTTTTTACAGATTTTTGATATCTGCAACGGTTTTTGAGTTATTTGACAAAAACAGCAATTCACCCCTATGTTTTATTTTTAGCAACAGTGGCCATGTCGTTTGGTTTTCTGACTCCTCAGATACAATTTTGACACTACATACCATTGTGATGATCCAGGCTAAGTGTGGTTTAAATTGGCCCAGTAGTTTCAGATCTAGGAGAGGATTCTTAAAAAAAAAGTTAACGACGGACGACGGACGCCAAGTGATGGCAAAAGCTCACCCTGGCATAGCCAGGTAAGCTAAAATTCTTGGATTTAAAATACCTTTCAAGAACATGACAACAGAATTGATTAGTTTTACATGAAGAACATGAAAAACTACAATTTAATGCAATCTTGCTGAAGCCTTTGACGACAAATAATTGGAGTTAATAGGGTAAACATATTACTTAGAATTCTTACATATCTCTTGTTAATCGTCAACCTGTACCATACTCAATAATCACATACATCACACATGCGCAGATGGTATCAGAATAAGAGTAAAAGCAACGCATAACAACCTTTTAAAAATTTGTCCGCCTTATATTATAAAGGAAATGACAAACAAAATACCGAAGTTACTGTTAATTTATTTTCTGCATATGCGCATTTCGACAACTTATGTCTCATCAGTGCAGATTTAACCAAAACATTTGGAAATCCATTAACCGAAAAACATGTAAAAGCTGATAAAGACCAAATAGCCAAAGGATCTAAATAGAAAAGCCAAAATTCAGCTTACGACAGAGCTATGCATGGGGGAGATACTCCTTACTACTGGGTTGGTGTGAATGATTAATAAGGAAATAATAATTAAAAACATTTTTAAACTACACCATGCCATTGAGACAGGTACGTAAATATGTATTACCATGCTTTCGATTCCGATTTTGAACTGTAGAAATGTCAGATTGTGAATTGAAACGTCTTAAAGACCAAAAGCAGTGAAGAAAGAGGTAATAAATAAAATATAACGAATTTACCATAAATTTATTTTCTGCTCATGACCATTTTACAACTTATGTCTCTTCAGTGCAGATCAAATCAAAATATTTGGAAGACCATAACCAAAAGATGTATAAAGGTTGAAAGAAAACAAATTACAAAAAGATTGAAAATAGAAGACCAAATAATCTAAGGGCAGAGCTTTGCACAAGGGAGATACTCCTTTATTATAGACAAAATTTTAAAGAAACAGACATACAAATTTCTTTATAAAAACGGTTTTCAGGCAAGCACTAGAGTAATGACTAATAGGTTTGGGAATACCCTCGGGGACTTATAGTCCACGAGAATGGCATTATAATAAATAAAAGAGTTCAAAAGTAACTGAAAATCTAATTTCTGCTGATGGGCATTGCCACAACTTATGTCCCTTCAGTGCAAATCAAAACAAAGCATTTAGAAGACCATAAACCGGAAGATGTATAAAAGCAGCAAACAGGCAAAAAATTTACCAAATGTTCAAAATGGAAGGCCAGAATCAGCAAAGGACAGAGCTTTGCACGACAGGGAGATACTCCTTTGTTTAAACAAACTTCTAAATAAATTAGATACTGCAAGTTTCCAAATAAAATCAATTTTCGGGACAGCCCTCTAGTACTAACTCTTGGGTTAGTGAATACCATTGGGAACTTATAGTACACCATCATTGTAAGCGACCCAGTGAGATAGAACAAATATACTGAAGCTACTGTTTATTTAATTTCTGCAGATAACCATTTCAACAACTTATTTCTCTTCCTTGCATGTCAAATAAAAAATATTTTTTAAATACCTCGCTGTAAACAGTTTTGCACCGTCTTTTATAGCCATTTTCAAAACTAATTTCACTTTGCGCAGTCCTTAATTTTATCTGCACTGAAGAGACATAAGTTGTCGAAATGTGCATATGCAGAATCAAAATTCACAGTAACTTCGGTATTTAGTTATTTGTTACCACTGGGTCGATGCCTCTGCTGGTGGACTGTTAGTCCCCGAGGGTATTCACCAGCCCAGTAGTCAGTACTTCGGTGCTGACCCGAAAGCCGATTCTATTTGGAACCTTACAATATCTAATTTTTGTAAATTTTCTTGAAAGTAAGGAGTATCTCCCTCGTGCATAGCTCTGTCCTTAGCTGATTTTGGCTTTCTATTTAGATCATATTTGGTAATTAGTTCTCTATCAGTTTTTAACCATCTTTGATTTTATGGTCTTCCAAATTTTAAGATTTTATCTGCACTGAAGAGACATGAGTTGTCGAAATGCGCGTATGCAGAATCAAAATTCACAGTAACTTCGGTATTTAGTTTGTAGTTACCGGTCAAATTGATAACTCGTCTTTTTGCATAAAAATAATATGGACAGTTCAATTTTCCTTGTTTCATCTTAGCAAATTGGCGAAAAAAAAAACTGCCGTAAAAATGTCCCTGTTTGCAGTACAGTAGAATACCGAAGGAACAAAGGAGTCGTATTAACAAAAATCGGAATCCAAAGACATGGCAAAAACGAGAAAACAAAACAATGACGTTAGACAGATACAAAACACAGAAATAAAAAACACAACATTTAAAACCAAGGCACTTACAGTGTGAAATGCTATCTCAATTCTAATTTAATTGCTGCAAAAAGACGTTGAATTTATCTTGTATGACGTCTGCATCTGCACAATAAATTTGCGACCATCAATCATGTTATACATACTTAGTTTACGTAAATTTTAGCATATTAAATGTTCCATTAGTAGTCCTGTCAAATTTTGATGCTTAAAATGCAAGAAATTTTGGGGTTTTGTCAAAGATTCGAAACAAATATTAGCCATTTTGACAGCATTCACCACTGCATTAGAATTCCCTTTTTTCGTAAGCCGGGACCATGCATTAATTTAGCTATTTTTGTGGCAGTTATCTCCCTTCTCGGACGGTGTTACAATAAAGGCAACAGGGAGAAAAATCTAAATTTTCAATATATTTTGGCGTATGCGGAATACCTGACAAAAAAGACAATACATTAATGAAGGGAAGATAACAGGAAACACTTACAATGGCCGAACATTACAATTACATGTCACAACCAACCAGGGAACTCCACAAGAAAAACAATAAAATGACAAAAGACATACATAACGATAGGAACTCAGGATAGCAGGACTTGGTACCGACACTGGCAACAGCCAGCGGTAGGGTTAAACCGGTTTATGGGTACCCAAAACTACCCTTTCTCTATCCCGTTCCATATAGTATAATAAACATACAAATAAAACCCAATACAGGTAGACAACTAACTCTAAGACCATAATCTTGAAAAGGAAAGAATAGACAAAACGTAATTTAGAAAGATGTGTCGAGGAGTGCTCGCTAGCTGAATGAGCCTAGTCTGCTGGTAAAACAATGTCGCACTACGGAATAATAATCAGACTAAAAAACTTCCCGCAGGGTTTGGTAAAGAATCATCATGGATTTCTGTAGACATCGGCAGTATCAGTGAGAGGCCAGTATAATTATAAAATCTTCAGGTCATTGGATCCCAAAGCCCTATTACGTAAAGAATGTAAGTTACGTCCAAGTTTTTCTGGATTTTTTTTATCGTTTTTTGACATTTTTTAACAACATTTCCGTAACAACGAGGTTGAGAAATGCCTTTAGTAATAAGCTGTTTCCGAGTCGCATTATACTTAGATACCAAATGTTCTATAAAACTTTTTAAATGAAATCTGTAACCTTGTTGTAATAGTTTCGATATGATAGAAAGGTTACGTTCATTAAAGTCGTCAAGAGAAGATCAGACGCGTGCGAATCGTACCAGTTGAGAAATATATCACCCCGTTTGATGGTGCTGCAGGAACGTCGCCATCAAGAAAAGGGAAATTAGTAATAGTGAAATCAAAATCATCCATTTTATCATAAATTTTAGTTCAAATTTTTCCAGAGTCAACGATGATAGTTAGACCAAGAAATGGGAAGTATTTAGAATCATTGTTTGCTTTATTAAGTTTCAGTTCTTGTGGGTAAATGAAGTCGACATAGTCTAAAAACTGGGGATTGTCAATAGTAAGGATATCGTCGATATACCTGCTGTTATCGTTGAAAATTGAAATAAGTTGATCACTGTTTTGTATGGTTCCATTATGTAGTTTTTTCATAAAGTCCCGTTCGTAACAGAACAGGAAAAGATCTGCAATGAGTGATGCACAGTTTGTACCCCTGAGAATTCCAATGACCTTTTGATAGACGATATTGCCGAAACGAATAAAAATGTTGTCTAACAAAAGATTCAGTGCCTTAATCATATCATCGCATGTATAGAAACAATGATTTTTGTAAGTGATGGTAGAGAAGAATCCTTGCTTTTTATTACAACAAATGAATTGTAGACCTGAAAATTTCAAAGACCATTTAATAAGTTGTCCAAATTTCGATTTAATCAATTTATGTGGAAGGGTTGTATAAAGTGTAGAAAAATTATAACTGTCAATAGACGAAACCGGTCTTTGTATTGATTTTAGTTTATCTTAAACTTCAGTGGAATTTTTTACACACCAAAGATAATATACACCAGAGTTTGGTAAGTTTTTTTCACAGTGTTTGATAATTAACTCTTTGATTTGACTAATAAGTAAGTCGTATTTATTCCATACTAGTTATGTTGTAAATAGCTAAGGGGATTAACTACAAAATCAAAGACACCGTCATACAAAAACCTGACCTGGAGTTGATCCAGGCTTACGAAAAGAGGGAATAATTATTTAATGCAAGCGGATTGACTCCTGTCAAAACATACAAGCACAATCCTGTACAGTGTTAATTCATCAATTCCGATGCCTCTGCTGGTGGACTGTTAGTCCCCGGGGGTATTCACCAACCCAGTAGTCAGTACTTCTGTGCTGACCCGAAAACCGATCTTATTGAATCTTGCAATATCTAAATTTTACAAAATTTGTTTAAAACTAAGGAGTATCTCCCTCATGCATAGCTCTGTCCTTAGCTGAACTTTGGCTTTTCTATTTAGATCCTTTTGGGTATTTGTTCTCTATCAGCCTTTACACGTTTTTGGTGATTAGACTTCCAAATGTTTAGGTCTTATCTGCACTGATGAGACATAAGTTGTCGAAATGCGCATATGCAGAAAATAAATTAACGGTAACTTCGGTATTTTGTTATTCCTTAATTATAGGAGACTTATTAACCATGAGTTATTTTTCGTGTCTTTACTTATTTTTTGAAATGGTTCGTAGAATTCCCAAGACGAAATTCACTTTTTTTATATTCTAAGCGTGTTGTATTGTGACAATTCAAATTACTTAAGTCAACAAACAAGTTTGATTTGAATGTGTCTCATAATCTTGAGTTACCGATGAATAAGAGTATTTGTTCTGTGACTCTCTGCAACTGGTCAAAGCAGTCAGGATTTATAATAAGTTCACGGCCCCTAGCACCATAATTGAAATGTAGCATATTTTTCAATTGCTACAATGTATTTGGTTATCTGACCGCTTCCCGATTACGACCACAATATTTTGTGAAAATTTTCTAAAATAAGAATAATTAAATAATTCTTCTTACACTGTAAGTTTTTTTATAAGATGAACACTTTTGCTGTTCAAATTTGACCTCTGTCTCAAAGCTTTTTTTTTAAAAAATAAAGCAAAACGTAAGAAATTAAACAAAATTTTTGACTCAAAAGGGCAATGACTTCTATATAGGTATTTTTATTTTTTTTATTTTCAAAATTTCCAGGTTGGTACATCTTGACATTCTGAACACTTTTTGAAGTAATACAAAAATATCAAAATTTGAAAATTTTTCGGAAAAGGGGTATTACTTTAAGACGGGTTTTCCTATTTTATTCAAAATGCAGGGCGGGTAGATCATTTTACTTTATTTCAAATTTTAGGTATCTCTAACGGTTTTCAATTTATATGCAAAAATACTAATTTACCCCTAATGTTCTAATTTTAGTAATAGCGGCCATGCTGTTTGACTAACTGAACACAATTTTAAAACTGCCTACCGTAGTGATGATTCAGGCTAAGTTTGGTTACAATTGGCCCATCAGTTCCAGAGATTTTTTTTAAATTGTTGACGGATCGACGGACTCAAAGTGATAGCAAACTCACACGGCCTTTAAGCTAGTTAAGTTAACAATAGGCTCTCGAGAGCCTGTATCGCTCACCTGGACCATGGCTGACATATAGACATGAATGAAATTTCCAATAGGGGTCAGAGTTTAAACTATGTACCCTGCTTTGGCAACCTTTGAGAAGATCTTTGAATGAGTTTTGCCAATACAGTTCAATGTAAAAACTATGTTCTCCGCTGGTGGTTATCTTGGATGAGGCACGGAACTGTCGGATATTTTTTTTTTTTGGAAGGGATCATCTAAAGACCATTTTGACTAAGTTTGGTTCTAACTGGACCGGTAGTTTCTGAGAAGAAGACCTTTGAATGTTTTTTCCCATAGAGTCCAATGTTAAAACTATGTTCCCAGCTGGCGTCCAGTTCGATGAGGTACGGACCTGTCGGATACCTTTTTTGGAAGGGACAATTCAAGGATCATATGTTTGATTCTAATTGGACTAGTAGTTTCTGAGAAGAAAATATTTGAATGCGTTTTCCATATGGTCCAATTTAAAACTATGTTCCCTGCTTGCAGCCATCTTTGGATGAGGTACAGACATGTCGGATACCTTTTTTGGAAAGGACCATCGAAGGACTAATGTTACTATGTTTGGTCCTAATTAGACTAGTAGTTTCAGAGAAGATCTTTGAATGTGTTTTCCATAGGGTCCAATGTAAAAACTATGTTCCCCGCTGGCGGCCATCTTAGATGAGGTTCGGAACTGTCGGATACCCTTTTTTGAAAGGGACCATCTAAAGACTTTTGTGACTGTTTGGTTTATATTGGACTAGTAGTTTCAAATAAGATTGTTAAATACATTTTCCATAGTGTCCAATGTTAAAACTATGTTCCCCGCTGGCGACCATCTTGGATGAGGTACTTACCTATCGGATACCTTTTTTCGATGGGAACATCTAAGGACCATTATGATTAAGTTTAGTTATAATTAGGCCGGTAGTTTCTGAGAAGAAGATATTCCCATGGGGACTAACTGGGATCTCTTTCTTGTCTCGTACGAGGCCAAGTTTTTACAAGGGCTCTCACAGAAAAAAAACAAAAGCATTTAGCTCAGACCTTTAATTCCAGCTTCCACTACATAAACGATGCGCTTTCTCTAAATAATCCAAAATTCAAGGAATATTTACAACAGATCTATCCCAATGAGCTTGAAATTAAAGAGACTACTGATACACCTACTTCAGCTTCGTACTTAGATCTTTTGATATACATTGACGAAGATGGACGTTTGAAACCCAAGCTTTATGACAAACGTGATGACTTTACCTTCCCAATTGTGAACTTTCCCTTTCTGAGCAGCAATATACCTATACCTCTCCAGCATATGGAGTGTACATTTCACAGTTGATTCGTTACTGCCGAGCATGTAGTGTATACAGTGATTTTTTTAATAGAGCAAAAACACTGCCCCAAAAGCTGCTTAGTCAGGGATTTGTTTAGCCTTCATTTTCATCCCTTCAAACGTCTCCCGGGTTAAAAAGGTCCCTTACCGATGAAGCTATGGACACGGGTTCATCGGGACAACCAGGTGTCCTGAGTCGTTCATTATCAACTTCGACTGATTCTCAGGAGCAATCTTCAGATCACACGTCTTCTTCTTACAACTCATTTGATTCTGCCCCCAACATCAAACCTTGTTCTGTTTTATTAAATGATATTTTAAATTTTCCTGATCAGCAATCGCAAGGCACAATTTCACCATGCCGCGTGAAAAATTGCAAAACATGTAACATTCTTATTACTGACTCAAAGGATGAGTGGCAATAAGACCCATATTTGGCCCAAAAAAATCAAGTTGTTTAAAATAGTGTGATATTTATGGGAAATATTAACTATTACATCTGGCTACAAAGAAAACATATAATAATACGAATTCCTTTCATTTTGACGTTATTGTGACATCACCAGGAGCCGTCTTTTTGAAAGAAAATCAGAAAATCTGCAATTTTGAATGTTCTCAAAGCAAATTTTCTTTAAGTGAACATGGGGCACATGCAATCAACAACTTCAAACTTTCAGAAATGATGTATTTCACCATTTTACACATTTTGACTAAATATGAAGTTGTTATTCAGATGTGCCCATATTTTTCAAAGCAGAAAAATGTGCAAAACACAGCAAATATCTATGAAATTCTGACTATTTCCAAAAATATAGCTTTTGAGTTAACTGATTACCATGAGAATCAAACTGATATGGAAAAAAGCTTTGTCATTTTCATAAAGCCCTATATTTGTTCAATGTTTCAGGAACATAAGACATCTGTTTGTATAGTTTTAGTTTCATGGTAAATCTTGGGCCAAAAATGGGTCTTACTGCCACTCATCCTTT
>MJUU01006819.1:48926-65909 GCA_002080025.1 Modiolus philippinarum | reverse complement strand
CAAACCTTAATTTAATGGGTAAACTACATGTCGGAGACTGAAGGCGTGACCTCAATTATAGTGATGTGAAAAAAATATTTGCTGGTGCTTGTACGTAACTTTTTATTGCAATTTTTTTTTAACGCTGGGATTATATGCATTTACTGATCTATAACCCTGATGTTAAGACTGGGTTTTAAACGATCAATCCAATAGCTTTCTTTGGATCTTCTCTGATTTAAATTCCACGATCTATTTTGATCAATTGCGATGACTTGCATATTTTGCCAGTTGTGATTTGGTGTATTAAAATGGATAAAATGGCCTGGTTCTGATCTTTGTTTTCGATATGGTTACGATGCAAGTTTATGCGGCAAGAAGAAGAAAAATTCTCGTATCCCGTGGGTGACTACCTTTCATACCAAGTTGCCACACCTGTCTGATATATCCCGGGCATGTATGCCCATTCTCCATGCGTCACCCAAAATGAAAGCTCTCTTCCCTGAACTCCCGCTTGTATCTTTTCGTCGACCGAAGAACCTGAAAGACATTCTCGTTAGAGCTAAACTACCTTCGGCCGAGATAGGCCGGTTTACAACATGTCGTGATAGACGTTGTAAATTGTGTAAATACAGTTCCACGACTGAAACTTTCCAAAGTACAGCTACAGGTGATATTTTCAAAATCTTTGGACAATTATCTATTTACAAATAAACTATTTACAAATAAACTATTTACAAAAAAACTACACCACAAAACTTAATTTAATCAGTAAACTACATTTCGGAGACTGAAGTTGTGACCTCAATTAAAGTGATGTAAAAAAATTTTGTTGTCTGTTTATAATTTTTTATAGCAAACATTTCTTTTGTTAAACTAAGGCATTTATTGATCTATAATCCTGATGTTAAGACTGGGTTTTAAACGATCTATCCAGTAGCTTTCTTTGGATCTTCGCTGGTTTATATTCCACAATCTATTTTGATCTATTGCGATGACTTGCATATTTTGCCAATTGTGATTCTGAGTATTAAAATGGATTGCAGTGGCCTGGTACTGATCTTTGTTTTCGATATGGTTACGCTGCAAGTTTATGCGAAGATTGAGCGCATTTCCTGTCTCACCAACGTATTGTTCGTTACAGACAGAACATGTAACCAGATAGATGACATTGGGCGATTTACATGATAATTGTCCAAAGATTTTGAAAATATCACCGGTAGCTGTACTTTGAAAACTTTCAGTCGTGGAACTATATTTACACAGTTTACAACGTCTATCCGACATGTTGTAAACTGGCCTTTCTCGGTTGAAGGTAGTTTAGCTCTGACGAGGATGTCTTTCAGGTTTTTGGGTCGGCGAAAAGATACAAGTGGGGGTTCAGGGAAGAGGGATTTCATTTTTGGTGACGTATGGAGAACATGCATACATTCGCGGGACAGGTGTGGCAACTTGGGATGGAAGGTAGTAACCCACGGAATACGAGAATTTTTCTTCTTCTTGCCTCGATATTGTAATAATTGAGTTCGATCAATTGATGACACTTTTTGAATTGTTTTTTCAACATCTTTTTCTTTATAGCCTCTGTTAACAAGATGTTGTTTAAGTTCTTTGCTCTTTTGTTTCAATGTCTGTTCTTGTGAGCAGATACGGCGTATTCGAGTTGAAAGACAATACGGTACCGTATTTATGCAATGTCTTGGATGACAACTACTATCTGTCCATTTCATTTCAATGTCATCAATAAAGCGCAGCCAGCTATATGGTTTATATGGTGCACCGTGTAACATGCGCTGTTCCAAATCCCCCATGAAAATATTGGCGTATGATGGTGCTACTCTTGTACCCATTGCAAACCCATTAACTTGAAGAAAATTCTCGTTATCGAAAACGAAGTTGTTACGTGTAAGAACTAACTTAAAAGCTTTACAAGAGATTCAGTGGAAGGTGATTTTATAGTTCTACTATCCCACACTTTACGACAGGCTTCGATTCTTTCATCATGAGGTATGTTGGTGTATAAAGAAGTCACGTCTAAAGTAACCAAAATAGTGTTGGGCGGAAGGTCTACAGAGGATGTTTTGTTGTTATAATCAGTCGTATCTTTCAAAAAAGAAGGTGAATTTTCGACAAAAGGTTGAAGATGGAAATCTGGGAACTGGGGATTTTTTTCTGTGGGATGACCAATACAGTTGACTATTGGTCGCCCGGGAATCCCTTCTTTGTGTATTTTGGGGAGGAGATAAAATAAACCAGCTCTGGGATTTTCAGGAAGAAGACCTTCAAAAGTTTCCTGACCTATTTCTTCGTTTTTGGACATTGATTTGCGTGTTGTTACAATTTCTTCGCTGTATTTCTTTGTTGGGTCATTTTTTAATTTTTTTATAAAAAGCGGGTTTTGAGAGTTGCCTGTTGGCTTCGGGAATGTAGTCATCTATATTCATGACAACTACAGTAGAACTCTTGTCTGCCTTTTTGATAACAATATCCTCTCTCTTTTCTAAATTACGGAGTGCTTGTTTTTCGCATTTCGTAATGTTGGAAATGGGGCGACTCTCTTTTGGTAGTTGGAGTTCTACTTTTTCTTGGACTGTTTCAATATACGACTCCAAGGCCCTATATTTACTGCACTTGGGCGTCCAAGTACTTGTCTGTTTGAATTTGTCGTAGAAATCAGGCTCGGAATCTGAATCTGAATGCTCAGATATACCTTCTTCCTCCCGCGTTCTACCAAAATATTCTTTTAACCGCAGACGTCTGAAAAAAGCATGTATGTCATCATTGAATTTATTAATAATTACCACCCGTCCATCAAGTTCACCGTAAACATCTCAGAAACAACGAATACATTCCTCGATACAACATCTAAACCATATAGCTGTTTCTGAGATGTTTACGGTGAACTTGATGGACGGGTGGTAATTATTAATAAATTCAATGATGACATGCATGCTTTTTTCAGACGTCTGCGGTTAAAAGAATATTTTGGTAGAACGCGGGAGGAAGAAGGTATATTTAAAATTCGAAGGATTTATTGGAAATCAAAATTCCGTTCATTGTTTCAAACACTTTGACTGTTAACAGAACAGGACATGCTAACCCTACCGGAGCACTTGATGTCAGTCTCAGTTTCATGGGAGTTAACACTGTGAGTGCCTTGGTGTTGAATGTAATGTTTCTTATTTCTGTGCATTGTGGCTGTCTAGCATCCCGTTTTTGTCGTGTCCTTTGAAATCGATCTTTGTTAACGCCTTTCCGTTGTCCCTTCGGTATTATTGCCGTTTTTTCTATCAAAACATTTAATTTTTCCACACTATACATCACTCTTCCTCGTGATAAAATAAAAAAAAAAATGGTCGGTAATTTTGTTATGACCTCCTTTCTCAAACTGAAGCATTATTTATCTATATGTCTTTATGTGTAAAAAAAAATGGATATCAGGAAAACCTACAATGGCTGAAAATTATATTTAATGCCTGTGTCACACTGCGCCACGATCATGAAGACCTTTCTACGACCTGCAAGAGTGTAAGGTCGTGGAGAGGTAGTGGTACATTCGGCAGAATTTTGACATTTCTACGATGTAACCACGACCAAACTACGATCATACCACGAACGGACTACAAACTCAATAAGACTTAGCGACGACTTCACTACGACCATTAAGTCCTTACTGCGACCTTTCCATGACTATCCCGACTGCATCACGACTTTACTACGATACAATCCCGACGAAACCACGATTCTATCACGACCTTACTAGATCTTACTACAATTCTACGACGATGTCATCACAATCTTGACCACAGTTGATATAAATACGTTATTTATTTTCCTTAAATTTCACTGATTGCAGCAACATTCAACTGAAATAGTCAAAACCTATAATAGGGCGTGGTAGGGGAAGAGTCATTTCAAAGGCATTTTACAGTAAAAACCCATATAGTGATCGCGATGTATATAATGGAAGATTTGTTTCTGATACCTATTGACGACAATAATGGACGAGCCCATTTATTCGGGAGTCTATTATTGGAGACAATATTTGAAGTTTCAGAAACAAAACTTCTTTCATTCTTTTTATCGGTAATTAACTGAATCATTTGATTGAACGAATTTTAAAATCGGAAAATTGACTATTGATTAGTAAAAAAATGTACGATCTTTTCCTCACTTGCAGTAACAGTAACAATTCAAAGTAACTTCGGTATTTTGTTATTTACACTGATGCGCTAACTGGCAAAGTAGGAGTGGCCTAAAATACTTTTTGGCAATATTCTTTTTGTATTCGGGCAGTGAAAATATTTGCATCACGAGGTCAAAGCAAACTCATACTAATTATTGATCAACTGTATTCTTCTTCGTTTTCTTAAAAGTACATGAAAATAATACATTAAACTTTATTTAACATGCCCTTTTATGCCCTATAGGATCCTATAGGGTTGATGCCATGAACACAAATCAAATTGCATTAAAAATGCATTAAACTTATGCAGTCCAGAAGTCCGGTTTCCTTGAACTATGGCAGATGGTTGTTTGGTCAGGGAAACTATGGACGATGGTTGCTTGGTCGGTGAGGGAGATATATTGCTTATCACGAACCCCTGCAAAAAAGTTCTTGGTTTCGTATCCCAATTTTTACAGCCGATTAATCATAGCAATTGCGACAGCTTTAGATATGCTTCGGTGTTTTGCAAGTCGATATTTTATCCTCATTATGATACGATTATTGCATGATCGCGGTAAAGTCGTGATTAAGTCGGCATGAACTCGTACTTAGGTCTTATATATCGTAGTTCAATCGTGATATGATCGTGACAGGAACGCGGAACAGTCGTAGTAGAATCGGAACGGTCGTAATGAGATCGTAGTAGAATCGGAATGGTCGAATTGAGATCGTAGTAGCATCGTACTGTGATCGCAGTTCAGTCTTCTCAATTGGAATCCCACGATCCCACTACGATGCTACTGTGATCAAGAAGACCTTAGCACGTCCTTTCCACGACCTTATCACGACTCTACTGCGACCGTTCTACGACCCAATTTGACCACGACTGCACTACGATTTTTTTTAGCATGTTCAAAGTTGTTCCATGACCATCACGACCATGAAGACCTTTCTACGATCCTACTACGACCTTACTGCGACGGCCCTGATTGCACCACGACCCTAATTTTTTCTCCGTCGTAGTGCGATCGTGGCCTAGTGTGATGGGGGTATAAATGCCACAATCTGCTAAGGCACTACACAGGAAAAAATTGAATAAGACAAAAGACAAACGTAAACAACGATACATGTAGGCACTCGGGACTACCGGACTTGATACTGGCATTCACAAAAACCAGCTGTAGGGTTAAACCATTTTATTGGTACCCAAACCTCCCCTTTATCTGTCCCGTTCCCCATTTAGTTGAATACACGTACGAATAAAACACAATGCAGCTAGACTACTAACTCCATGGCCACAATCTTGAAAGGAGAGAAAATGACAGTACGCAATTTTGAAAGATGGGTCAAGGGATGCTAGCAGCTACACTACCGGCTAGGTCAAGGAGCCTAGTCTGCTGGTAAAACACTTTGGCAATACGGATGATTATAGTATTATAGCAATACGCATAGACCTAGTTTATAATTCCGATGTTTATAAACCCTTATCCCTATCTTTTGCAATTATAGGCCTAGTTCATCAGCCGTTTCAAATCCATTTCGTGTAAAAATGTTTTGCTTAATTTGACAGGTTTCTTATGTTAACTAGTCTAAGGGGCTGAAACAAATAAAAAAAATATATTTGGGAATAGATAGTCCCGCGCTGAGATTTTAGCTATTGGCCAGCTGAACGATAAGTTGCCATTCATACAAAATCTATCAAACAAAATTGACCACGGAAACAGTTCCACATTTTAACATTTATGTATGCGTTCATGGCCACCGTGACGTAACTGAACAGAAGAAATATATGTTGTCGATCATACTGTAATCAACATCGTAAAAGTTTGTTTTTATTTAATTTTTAAAAACCAACTGTAATTTAAATGCACCAATTTCATTACATTTTTCCAATCTTCCAACCCTTCCTAACTTAATCATTTATTCTTTTGCACTGTTTTGTTATAGCATTTTCTATGCCTAAAATCTCTTTTGTAACATCGTATTTCTCAGATGAAAGACAATTGCCCTGTCGACGCATCGGATCTCGCGTTTCATGAGGTGTTAGTGATTTGACTAGTTGTATATTTTAAATAATCATTAATGATGGTTACTCCTCAAGTTTTTTATATCAAGGTTTTAAAGTTATTTTTGTTTATTTATTAGAACATCAATCATATATCAATTTAACATTACCGGTTTTGACTTTATCCTGGATTGACCCACTGACAGTGTGACGGGTGCTGTATACAGAGCAGGACATGCTTACCCTTCCGGACCACCTGATGTCGCTCTCGGTTTATTTTTTGGGGGGGGGGGGGTTCACACTGTCAGTGCTTTAGTTTTTTGTGCTGTCTTGTTAAATTTCAGTTTTGTCTTCGTCAGTGATGTTTGTGGTACCGATTTGTCCCTGTCCATGTTTGAATACTAAAGTGATTTCAAATTTTAAAGCTTTTTTCAAAATTTCACCTTGGTACTGTTTGAAGGTTAGAGAAGTTACACGTACCATGGTTCTCAATTGGTTTTGTCTCAGGGTTAGAAAATGACAATAACCAATCTGTTACATAACAGATCCTTCAAAACATATACCTCACTGACCGGGTGGCGGGTGTTGTATACAGAGCAGGACATACTTACCCTTCCGGAGCACCTGATGTCACTTTTGTTTTTTGAGAGTTCACACTGTTAGTGCTTTAGTTTTTTTGTGTTGTATATGTTGTGGTTGTGCGTTTTGTGGGCATGTGGTGTCTTTGTTCTCCGTCTTCTGGTGTTCTTGCTTTTGCCTTGTCTCTGGACTTTGATTTATGTAATCTTGTGCTTTGTTCATTCGGTATTCTACTGCCGTTGTTTTAAGCCAACAAATATTGATAGGTCTGTGTGCCCATTTTTGAGATTTAAACTCCTGAAATTTTGACGGGAAACCGAAGTTTTCTAGACTTTGCATTCACTTTACATTAAGACTATAAATCTTTCGAGTGTAATGAAAGAATATCAAGAATTTCATCAAATTTTGTCATAAGCCTATCAAAGGTGTATGCAATCATATTTTAAAAAGAAAAGTGGGCGTCAGGGTGCAGAATTTTCTAATGCATCATGATGGATAAAGTAAGAGTGTTCCAAAAGTAAGAAGCAATTTCAAAAACATGAGGAGTGACCATCTTTAATGTCAGTATGCTACGCATTCTTGTGCTGTTTGTAATGATTATCATTATACCTGGTCTTTAAACATTTCTTCTTTTTTCAGTTTTGCATGTTATCTTTCCCCTGAAACTATTTAATTATACAAAGTCCACATAAATTTTAAGATTAATATTATTCTTATTACAGATGCCCCAGATGTGACAGTGTCAAATAAAACACACACACAATATGATCCGATAAGAACTATACAATGCGCGGCTGATGGTAACCCTGACCAGTATATTTTTTATAAATGGCAACATAGATCTGAATTGGGAGAAGTAATTCGAGAATTGGACGGAGGACAGGATGGCGTACTGAAATTACCCAGTACATTTCAATCAGGCAGATACCAGGACAGTGGTGAATATATATGTACAGTTAGTAATGGTATTGGAGACAGGAATGGAAGGATTAAACAGACAGGATACGGGTATCTTGAAATAAGTGGTGTGTATATTTTATATGAATGTAAAATTTCGAATGAAAGATACATGTTTTTGAAAAATATAATTGGAGAGTTACGGTGTATTCGTTTTTATAGATGATAATTGCTAATACCTATAAGATACACAAGTTTTCACCAAGAACATATGTATCATTATATTAAAAGAAAAGTTTTCTGTATTCGATTTGATATTAGTTCCTCCACTACTTAAACGTTTATGTGATGTTACACCAAAGCTTGAAATTAAAGTTTTTTTTCGAAATTCAAGAACGGCAAGCATGTTATACATAAGTGTAATATGTATTAGCCAGATGTTTTGTCGAAGGAAATCGACCTATGGGGTTAGATACTTTTGAAGACTTTTAATCGCAGAAAAAATTAGCCTGATATTTTTTTCCCTTAAAACAGTCTAATATTCAAAAGTTTTTATCCAAATTTTAATTCACCTTCCTCGTTCTTGCTTCGGTATTCGTGTGCCGATGTACTTTTATACAAAACATATGAAAGGGCAAATCCAACAGTTTCCTCTTATACTGAAATTTTCACAATTATTAGATATGTTGTTAAACAAGAAATGAGAATTACAAAAAAAAAGAAAAAAAATAGGAAATGTAGGGATCGTTTCCATAGAAATCGAGGTCAAAAGGTAATTATTGTGTGGTTTTATTCATAAAAACTAAGTGTTGATGATACATCTCTTGTATATTCAAATACAAGTTTGGTTGAAATACAGAACGATGTAAATCACGACCTGCATTAACTTAATATGTGATCTGATAAATGGTTAATGTCGCCGAACCCTGAAAAAACTGAAATTATGATCATTTCTAGCTTAGAAATAGATAATAACCTTGACAGTTATAGGCATCTTGAAGTGATGCCAAACCAGTATTTCAAAACACATTTGTGTTCTACGTAAATTAAAATTCACTATTGGGAGAACCAATTGAGAAAAATTGTATATTGTATTTATACGGCCGTTGTTTGAGTATGTCTCTGAAGTGTGGGATAATTGTGGACTCGTTTATTCAAATAAGTTAGAAAGTCTTCAACTTGAAGTGCCACCAGTCTCCCGATATTTACAAAAATATATTATTTATATAGAGAAACAAGCTGGGAGACACTATCAGAGAGAAGACGCAAAGGCAAATTAAATTTATTTTTTTGATATTCAAAACGGACATGCTCCCGCGTACCTATGCGACCTTATTCCCCCAAACATACAAAGTACAACAGTAAATCCGCTTAGAAACGGTTCTGATATTATGATTCCCTTCTATAGGCTTTCTCTTTCCAGATCTTCATATATGATATGTTGTTAAACAAGAAATGAGAATTACAAAAAAAAGAAAAAAAATAGGAAATGTAGGGAACGTTTCCATAGAAATCGAGGTCAAAAGGTAATTATTGTGTGGTTTTATTCATAAAAACTAAGTGTTGATGATACATCTCTTGTATATTCAAATACAAGTTTGGTTGAAATACAGAACGATGTAAATCACGACCTGCATTACCTTAATATGTGATCTGATAAATGGTTAATGTCGCTGAACCCTGAAAAAACTGAAATTATGATCATTTCTAGCTTAGAAATAGATAATAACCTTGACAGTTATAGGCATCTTGAAGTGATGCCAAACCAGTATTTCAAAACACATTTGTGTTCTACGTAAATTAAAATTCACTATTGGGAGAACCAATTGAGAAAAATTGTATATTGTATTTATACGGCCGTTGTTTGAGTATGTCTCTGAAGTGTGGGATAATTGTGGACTCGTTTATTCAAATAAGTTAGAAAGTCTTCAACTTGAAGTGCCACCAGTCTCCCGATATTTACAAAAATATATTATTTATATAGAGAAACAAGCTGGGAGACACTATCAGAGAGAAGACGCAAAGGCAAATTAAATTTATTTTTTTGATATTCAAAACGGACATGCTCCCGCGTACCTATGCGACCTTATTCCCCCAAACATACAAAGTACAACAGTAAATCCGCTTAGAAACGGTTCTGATATTATGATTCCCTTCTATAGGCTTTCTCTTTCCAGATCTTCATATATCCCATCCAATATTAGAGAATGGAATAAACTGGATCCAATTGTCCGAAATCTCGACTCTTTATCTAAATTCAAACATGCAGTTACAACTAATGATAACAAACGTTCTCTTATTTTTACGGACCTCGGAAATTAAATATATACTTAACGCAACTTCGAAATTGTTCGTCATTTCTTAATTATGATCTGTATAAAGTTAATATAGTTGCAAGTCCAGCTTGTAAATGCGGATTTGCTCGAGAAGATACTTATCATTTCTTTTTCATTTGCCCTCTATACACTGATATTCGAGAAAATCTATTTGAAAGCTTAAGTCCTTTATCGCTAGAAATAGTCCTTGATCTCTTAACTAAAGGAAATAAAAACTTCTCGATGCAAGAAAATATTAATATCTTCAAAGAAGTTTATAAATTCATCAAAGGATCCAAAAAATTTCTGATCGTTTAAATGTCAGAAATGTTTCTGATGATGCACCCATGTACCTTCGGGTTTATACAAAATTTTTCAGATGTGAATTAATTTTTGAATTTTCAACTTTTCTCTTGTTTTCTGTTTTTTCATTTAAAACCCTCTACCATGTATTTCATGTATAAACATTATTATTAAATTTTAATTTTGCATGTTCCTTTCTATGTTAATATAAATATTGTTTTGTAACGGAGCGGACTACTTAAGTTGGAAAAACTTGTGTCCAATCGTTTTTGTTATATTTATAGCAAATAAAATTATTATAAACTAAAACTACGTGTAACTTTAAAAAAAATATGGAAAAATTATGTTTTTGATTTAATCAAAATTAAAGCAATTCTTAAAGTGGCGTAAATTTTGGATAAAAAAACAAATACTTTCTTGTCGAAAATACTGGTGTTTCCCTTGTGACGCATCATTTATTACCTTAATATTTCGGGAAAACCTTGAAATCGTTATATTCCATGAAACTGTTTGATATTTCCTTAAGTTTGTGTTCTGGTGTAACATCCTTCTTCCTCTTTCTTTCTAGTCATTTACCTCTTGAATATCAATTGTAATACAAATGAATAGAATTTTGGTCCGAAATTAGATTGATAAAGAATCGAGCGCAAATGTTGCAATTGCAGACGTTTTGCTTTTTCAAAATTCCATATACCAGATCTTACTGGCTTACCAATAACTCTCAAAGGTGACTATCTTTGGGACACCTCTGTATTAATTGGAATCAAATCTTAAAAAAGATAAGTTAAAATTAAAAACATTATTTTAGACTAATTGGAAAATTGCGTCCGGAAAATTCAAATCAAATTTAAGTGATCATGAAAATAAAATTTATTCCATACACAAAGGGATAATTTTGATTTTACTATTACTAATTTCCCCTTTCCTGACGGTGACGTTCCCCTAGCTTCACCCTACAGGTGTATATCTCAACTTGTACGATTCGCTCGCATTTGTTCTACCCTTGATGATTTTAATGAGCGCAACCTTACTCTCACATCCAAACTTTTACAACAAGGTTACAGATATCATAAATTATTAAATACTTTTAAGAAGTTTTACAGAAGATATGAACATTTGATATCTAGATATGACGTGACTCGCAAACAGCTAATTACAAAGGGCAATACTTATCCTCGATTTTATGGAAATGTTGATAAAAATGTCAAAACTGATAAATAATCCAGTAAACTGGAACGTAACTTACATTCTTTACGTAATAGTGGATATCGACGAGATATTCTGAACAAATCTGTCAAACTGGCTTTGGATTCCAGTGACCTGAAGACTGGCCTCTCACTTTTACTGCCGATGTCTACTAAAATACATGAAGACTCTTTACCAAACCCTTCGGTTTGTGTTATACTTAACAGTTCATGCCTCGATATAGCTGAAATATAGCTGAAGTTGGCGTAAAGCATCAATCAATCAACCAAACCCTTCGCGGAGTTTTGAGTTTGATTTTTATTCCGTAGTGCGACAGTGTTTTACCAGCGGACTAGATTCCTTGAGCTAGCCGGTAGTTGATCCTTCTTTCAAAATTACGTTTGTCATATGCTTTTCTGTTTCAAGATAGTGGTCATTGAGTTAGTAGTCTACCTGTATTGGGTTTTATTCAAATGTTTATGATACTATAGGGAAACGGGATAGAGAAAGGGGAGGTTTGGGTACCCATAAACCGGTTTAACCCTACCACTGGCTTTTGCTAGTACCGGTAGCAAGTCCGGCTATCCCGAGACCCTATCGTTATTTATGTTTGTCTCTTGTTTTCATTATTGTTTTTCTGATGCAGTTTCCTTGTACATTGTGGGATGTGATTGTAGTTCCTGGCCATTGTATGTGTTTGCTGTTATCCTGTTTTTGTAACAGTTACAAAATGCAATATTTTTTTTCACAATTTAGTATATTGTTATTTTGTTTATAACATCAGTTTTGTTTTATTCAGCCCAGCCTATGTTTACTTTAGACAACAATGCATCAACAACGCAATATGGAGAGTATGGTCAAGCAACTCATATCAATGTATATGTATACTGCATTCCAAAATATACTGTTGTAACATGGTACAAAGAAAACACAGCATTGGCCACAAATGACAAATATAGAATGACAGAAATACCTGCAACAGTGAGGAGTAGTTTTCATGGTGTTGTAGTACAAGTTAATGGTTTCCTACTGAAGCTGACTATAAGTAATCTGACAGAGGATGATATTATATCATATAAATTAAGGATATCAAATGATTATGGTGATGTCGAACATACGGTTGTGCTAGAATCCCTAAGTAAGTGGTGTAGTCAACGATAGATTTTCTTTCATTAAAATATACATGTATAAATCACATTTCCAGTTTTATTATGCAGGGTTTAAAAAACAAAAAGAACTGAATAAAACCAAAAGAATATTACTGCATCGAATATTCAAATATCGAATCTATCGTACAAAGTCAAGTACCTATAAAGAGAACAAGAAAAAATGGCTGATAGGGAATGAATAAAACATGAAGCAGTCGGCTGTAATTGAGTGTCTAGTAAACAAAATAATATTTAATTATTTCTTGAATGAAATTCGTTTCAAAAACGTTACTGATGAAAAAAAATATTAGTATACTACCCTTCTTCACGCGAATTTTATAAAGGGACAAATTATAAGCATTAGTAGATAAACGAGCTAAGTTGGTCCTATCAAAAAGTAAATTTAAAGTAACTTCGGTATTTTCGGTATTCCGTATAATAACTACATTCATTCCAAAAGAAGAAATACACAAAATATATAATTTCTGTCAATTAAAGCCTAGTGCTTAAAGTGAGTCAACTTTCAAAATTACACTGTTCATTTCCTAATAAAACGATCTCTGTTAAAAAATCTCTAGAGCTCATTTCCCATCTGATTTTCATGAAATTTTCACTGTTAAAAGGAGTTTAATATGTATTTTCTGTTATCTAGAAATAATTATAAGTTCTTTAGTTTCCTTGTTATTACAATTTTAAATATAAATTGAATGCTCATTATTGTTTAGGAGCGTGCGAGCGGCAGCATAGAACATTGGCATAACGTTTCTCTGCACATGTACAAGCCGGAATCCATGGGAAGAGGAGAAATTTATGATGTCACAATTTGCAATTATAAATAGCTTTTGAGTTCGAAATTTTAAATTTGTTTTTAAATTGTTTTAATATGGACGCTACAAGCTTTAAATTATTTCAAAATTATTTGAATAAATTGCATATGACACTCTTATTTACAGTGAAATTTTAAGACCCTCTTATTTACAGAGAAGTTTAAATGAAAACCGGATAAAATTTGGGTTCTGGAGATTTATTTTTTCCAAAGCAGAGGAAAATTCAAAATTCAAAATTTTGACCCACTTTTGCACCAGACTGTATACTGTAATGTTGCATGATGCATTTTCAAAATATATACTAATATATACTAATCAACAAAAGAAACAATACAGGGATTTTATCAGAAAGTAATATTTTGTACTTTCTGACAGAAAAAAAAATTGTACATAAAATTGATTCTTTCGTACATTAGAATTAACACTCCTTGAACCATATAAATGAAAATCATTATCCAGAATTTCTGTTTTTGGACGTGCATAGTGTGTATGTCCACATCTTGCATCTACCAAATTGCCAAATTTCCAACCGACTGATTTTTGAATTTGGTGATATGACAACAACGTATTCCTTTTGACAAATTTTTTTCATATTCAGTTCATGCTGACGTAAGTGTAAAATCCTTTTTGCTATCTTGACGATTCGACGTCTTGCGAGACCTACTGCTACTTCATTTATCATTTGGTGGGAATTTTTGTCGTAGATGAATCATAGGTTTTTAGTTTGTTATTCTCTGCACAAAACAAAGCGTTGTTCCATTTGTTTAATCTTACCATGTATTTCAAGGTATTTTGTCACATGTACATTTACTCCATATCCCTTTATTTGTTCATTGAAGGCAAAAATTGATATCATGAAAAAAAACTTCAAAACGGAACCATACCAAACAGTTATAAACTTATTTCTATTTTCAATGATAACAGGAGGTATATTGACGATATCTTACTATTGACAATCCCCAATTTTTAGATTATGTAAACATCATTTACCCACAAGATCTGAAATTAAATAAAGCCAACAATGATCCAAAATACTGCCCTTTTCTGGATCTAACTAACATTATTGACACTGGTGAAATAAAAATTAAAATATAATAAAAGGGACGATTTTGATTTCACTGTTACTGAGTTCCCTTTTCTTGACGGCGACATTCCTCAAGCTCAATCCTATAGGGTGTATATTTCTCAACTAGTACGATTCGCACGCGTTTGTTTTACTCTTGACGATTTTAATGAAGGTAATCTTACTATCACAGCCAAACTTTTACAACAAGGTTACAGATTTCATAAATTGTTGAACACCTTTAAGTTTTATAATATATATGAACATTTGATATCTAAATATGGCGTTACTCGGAAACAGCTTATTACTATCGTGCATTTCTAATCCTCATTTTTACGGAAATGTTGTTAATAATGCCAAAAACTGATTAAAGATCCAGAAAAGCTGGGACGTACAGCGATGGAAACGTTCAACATTCCCTACCACACGCACACGATACACACGATGAACGCACACGGTTCACACGTTGAGCGCACACGATTCGCACGATGAATGATACAGAAAGTTCTCAATCGTGTATCGTGTACCGTGTATCGTGTACCGTGTACCGTGTAACGTGCACCGTGTCGGTTAAAAAATCTTATATATTTTCATGAAACGAACTCGAAATGAAAAATATCAGCGTGCAATAAAAGTAGAGATATTCTAAATTTCACAGCATAACTAAAATGGTAATTTAGAATGTGATACATAAAGAAAAAACCAATGTTCATTTTGACAGAAGAAAATAATTATAGTCGGTTATAGCGTGTTACAAACTTTCTCCCGGGAACTGTCTCCACTTTTGCCGTAACAATATCAGAGTAGGGTCGACAAAAGCTTAAAATGTTGAAATTTTGTCAGAAAAGGAAATAAATTAAATCAACAATGTTTAATAAAAATTAAAAATTTACGTCAAATAAAAAAGTCCTGATATATCACCGTACGTAGTAATGAACCTAAGAAAAGATACATTACTTTTAAATTAGATTTACACATACTAAAATTTTCTTATTATTTCAACATAAATATATAAGAAAGGGCAGATTTTCTCTATTTTATTTTATACCAGTGTCCACAATACTAAAACTTACTCTAATTTAACCATAAACATAAAATATTGGGCACTTTTTCTCTATTTTATATTATACCAGTGTCTGGAATACTAAAACTTGATAGAATTTAACCATAAATATAAAAGATAGGGCACTTTTTCTTTATTTGACATTATACCGGTGTCTGCAATACTATAACTTGATAGAATTTAACCATAAATATAAAAGATAGGGCACTTTTTCTCTATTTCATATCATACTGGTGTCTGCAATACTATAACTTGATAGAATTTAACCATAAATATAAAAGACAGGACACCTTTTCACTATTATATATTATAATGGTGTCCCAAATACTATAACTTGATAGAATTTAACCATAAATTTAAAAAATAGGACACTTTTTCTCAATTTTATATTATACCGGTGTCAGTAATATTAAAACTTGATAGAATTTAACCATAAATATAAAAGATAGGGCACCTTTTCTCTATTTTATATTATACTGGTGTCCACAATACTATAACTTGATAGAATTTAACCATAAATATAAAAGATAGGGCACTTTTTCTCTATTTCATATCATACCAGTGTCTGCAATGCTATAACTTGATAGAATTTAACCATAAATACAAAAAGATAGGGCACCTTTTCTCTACTTTATATTATACCGGTGTCCGCAATACTAAAACTTGATAGAATTTAACCATAAATATAAAAGGTAGGGCACTTTTTCTCTATTTTATATTATGCCGGTGTCTGCAATACTTTAACTTGATAGAATTTAACCATAAATATAAAAGATAGGGCACTTTTTTGTCTATTTTATATTATGCCGGTGTCCGCATTACTAAAACTTGATAGAATTTAACAATAAATGTAAAATTTAGGGCACCTTTTCTCAATTTTATATTATACCGGTGTCCGCAATACTATAATTTGATAGAATTTAACCATAAATATAAAAGATAGGGCACCTTTTCTCAATTTTATATTATACCGGTGTCCGCAATATTAAAACTTGATAGAATTTAACCATAAATTTAAAAGATAGGGCACCTTTTCTCTATTTTATATTACACCGGTGTCCGCAATACTATAACTTGATAGAATTTAATCATAAATATAAAAGATAGGGCACTCTTTCTCAATTTTATATTTTACTGTTGTCCGCAATATTAAAACTTGATAGAATTTAACCATAAATATAAAAGATAGGGCACTTTTTTCAATTTTATATTATACGGGTGTCAGCAATATTAAAACTTGATAGAATTTAAAAATAAATATAACATTTATTGCACCTTTTCTCAATTTTATATTATACCGGTGTCCACAATACTATAACTTGATAGAATTTAACCATAAATATAAAAGATAGGGCACTTTTTCTCTACTTTATATTATACCGGTGTCTGTAATACTAAAACTTGATAGAATTTAACCATAAATATAAAAGGTAGGGCACTTTTTCTCTATT
>MJUU01006819.1:4122-41104 GCA_002080025.1 Modiolus philippinarum | reverse complement strand
AAAAGAGTAAAAAAATGACGTTTTTCATACAATGTCACTTGTTAAGGCAGTTGTTATTTAATCATCGAACTTGCTAAATGCATCTTTATATTCATGATCAAAAATAAAATCAACAACCACACAATAAGTGAAAAACTAAATAAATAGGAACAGAAAAAAACAAAAGGAAAAAAATCCATCAAAGTAATTCGAACTTGTCTCATTCTTTACGATTTTCAAAAGAAAAATATATAAAACCCTGTCGCCATCCTCTACGTAATGCAAAATAAGTTTTATTTCGATATCATTCGTGAAGCTTGATAAAGCAATCAATTAAGTGTTTCAAGTGAAAAGTCACGACAAAATATCTTAAGAATGATATAACAGATATCTGAATCTACATGATACTGTCTTATTCCCTTGTTATAACGAGCAAGGGTATCGATATTTGACCAGTTTGATCAAGGACAAAGTGGTACAAATTCGTGCTATACCTCTTTAAATTATCCAGTTTAAATCAGCTTGTTTGAGAAAATCTTATCGCTTTTCAACTGATGCCCGTCAATAATTTCAGCTGAGTTCAATTCATAACAATTTTAAGCTGTGCATGACCTACAAACCTATTTGCACCAGGTCAAATGCTATTTAATTGTAGTTAACTGAACAAACTCCATTGGAAAGTGTGTTCTAATCTTTATATAGATACATATACGTTGAAAAAACCTTCTGAACTTCTATAACGTAAATGGTTGTTTGTTATTCCGTATAGAATTGGTAGGTCTTTTCTAAAAGGGGTCTCAACACGCCCTTTTTGCTTGTAATAGATGTATCTGGCTTATTTTTGTAAAAATGTTATTTGCATGCTTATATTATCCACGTGAACTAAAACATTCACATTTCTTGAGGACTTTACCACCAAATACTATTGTTACTTGAAGTCTATTTTGAATGTCATTTCTGTCTGATTTTTTATTTATTTACTGTCTTATTTATTTATTTTTTTGTTTTGGATCTTTTATGCTACTAGGGTATATAAACAAAAACCTGATATTGCACATCAACAATTTTACGAAAGGATATGGAGTAAATGAACATGAGACCATAACATATATGTTAACTCTAACTGCAGTAATTTTAATGAGCTGTATGACCATTTCGGAAATTAATTGCTCATCAGCAGCACTAGAACCCAAACAAAGAAAATCCATTATTTCAAAACATGTTTAAAATGCTTAAAACCAAACGAAATCCGAATAATCAGTAATATCAAATATAGATAAGGATAAAAGTCGGTTTTTTGCCAAATGCCGAAGTTACTATTAAATGACAAAATACCGAAGTTGCTGAGAATTTATTTCTGCATATGTGCATTTCGACAACTTATGTCTCTTCAGTGCAGATCAAATCAAACCATTTGGAAATCTATAAACCGAAATATGTCAAAGCTGAGAGAGAATTTCCATAGGATCTAAAAAAGGAAAGCCAAAATTAACTAAGGACATTGCTATACAAGAGGAGATACTCCTAAGGTTTCAACAAAAGTATCTTAGATTTAGGTATTGCATGTTTTCAAATAAAATCGGTTAACGGGCCAGCAGCACCGAAGTACTGACTACTGGGTTGGTGAATACCCTCCGGGACTAACAGTCCACCAACAGTGGCATCGACCATTGGTAGTAAATAACAAAGTTAATTTAGTTTCTGCATATGCGCATTTCGACAACTTATATCTCTTAATTTCAGATCAAATCAAATTATTTGGTTGTCCAACAAGACATGATCCCATGATTTTAGACTCAATGTAACCACAAAAGACTTAGCAAAACATACATATTTTCTCATTTACTATTGATTTCTTATCTGTTATTTCTTATCTATAGAGTAGTCTTACAACAAAGGTAAAAATCACGACTGACCTTTGACTTTGCATTTAACGATATGACATATATCATTGAGATATATAAAGAGCTTTGGGAGTAATATCTATTTCATTGTTATCCCAAGTTTTGGACCAAATTAGCAAAGTACAAAAATACCGAAGTTGCATAAAAACAGTTTATGTTAGCAAAGTACTGTAATTGTACTTATTTTCGCGGTGTATTTATTTTCACGAATTTCGCGGTCAGCAACTTTCTGTAAAAATAAATACCCGCGAATGTAATAATATAACATTAAAGTGATAAGGAAAGCACTCACTTCCGTGAAATTAAATACACGCAAACTTTGCTAGAATGGAATCCTCGCGAAAATAAGTACCCGTGAATATAAGTACAATTACAGTATATGTCTCAACGAAGCAAATCCATATTAACGTAATTAGCTTTCTGTTACAGTTTTGAGTTTTTAAATCACAGAGTGTTGTTATATGCCAACACAACCAAACATCGTTGCAGTATTGTTTCACACCCCGTCCGTGCGTCTGTCTGCATGGGATGGATGCATTTTCCGAGAAACTCCTACAGTTTTGAGGTTACTAATAATTATTGTTTACTTTGTAGGTGTCTTTTGGAACGGATTTTTAAATTTGGTGCATTTTAAAAATTTTAATGCAAATAATACATTGTTGAATTTAGTCGTTTTAGCAATTTCGTCATAGAGGGTACACAGTTTGTCCACGCAACTCCTCCTACGGCTTTATGGTAGGAGTTTTTTTTTTAATATCATTTATTCGTTTGAAGTTGTGTCTTTTGCTATTGATGTTGTGTATCTCTCTGAAAAATAACATTGAAAACTTTGAAATGTTGCTTTTGTATGTTTGTCACAGAGGGCTCCCTTATCTTTATGTAAATAAAAAACAAAATACCGAAGTTACTGTTAAATTATTTTCTGCATATGCGCATTTCGACAACTTATATCTCTTCAGTGCAGACTAAACCAAAACATTTGGTAGTCTGTTAACCGAAAAATGTGTAAAAGCTGATAGAGCACAAATAATAAAAAGGATCTAAATAGAAAAGCAAAAATCAGCTAAGGACAGAGCTATGAAATGGGGGAGATACTCTTTTGTTTTCAACAAAATTTTGTAAAATTTAGATATTGCAAAATTAGCATACTTTTATTTGCAATCTCTGCGAAATCATGAAATACCGAAGTTACTGTGATTAACTTTCTGCATTTGGCTATTTCGACAATATGCAAGGCTTTCTTTAACATTATTTGCCATTGATTATTTACAGGGGCTCCAGACACACCTGCAAATTTTATTGCAACAACGTCTTCAACGTCTAGTATTAGCTTACAGTGGGACCCAGGCTTTAATGGAGGACAAGATCAGACGTTTCATGTAGAATATCGTATGGCTGGATCAATTACATGGTTAATCAAAGATATTCCAACAAATCAACAGACAGGTAGACAGACATTTCTACTATCGCGACTGGAAGAAGGTACTTCATATGAGATAAGAATATATGCTGAAAACAAACTGAATAAGAGTTTACCGACAGATATCAAACTTATATTAACAATGAAAGCAGTGAAAGGTATGTTTAACTAGGCATAGTACATTATATCAAAATTGGCAATTCACAAAAAAGTGCAATGTTTGTATATCTAAAAGCATTTTTGCAATGATTTTTGTGGAAATATTAAGTTTTCGAAATGTTCTTAGTTATTCGACGTTTAGTAATTAATTGGCTTGATATATTTAATTTGAGTAAATTCTGAAATGATTTACGCATTTTGGCACAACAAGTTTACTATGAGATAAGTCAATTTCAAAAATGACATTTTAACACAATACAACATATACCTTTTAAATACTTGAATAGATCTCTAGGAGAGAAACATAAAATGTTCTTTTCTAATGTAAAACAAATCTTAAACATACAAAAAAACATATATTAGCATTCTATAAATTAAACGAAAATACATTAAATGTAATTTTGCCTTTTAATTAGTTCACTTCTCAATTGTTGGGTCTTAATTCTAACAAAAGTTCATAGACAAAAATCATAGACATAGACAAATAATTTATAATGTTTCAGGTGAATTTTTTTTCCAATATTATTACAGAAAGCCAAATACCATCAAGTGCCATTATTGGGGGTGTTGCTGGAGCACTTTTCGCTATTATTGTTATTATTTCCGTTGTTTTCTATTTGAGAAAGAAAGGTTGGTAGAATTATTTATTGGAAAGACATAAAAATATTTCTGTCTGGCATGAGCAAAAAATTAAGAACTGCGTTATTTTGAAAATTTTGTTGCGTAGACAGTAAATGTTTATAAAAAAGAAAACTAGTGCCATTCGCTTTGAAATGGTAACAAGTATAAATTATTACCTCATGCTTTGTCACATGAAACCATTTTCAAGTTAGCTCCTTAGAGTCAAAAAATAGAAACTTTTACTTTGAGATTGTTGACATCCTTATGGATATGTATGTCGCATTTAGCTAACCTGGTACAGGCAGATAATCCACTAAATGCGTGTCATTGAAATTATGCATCACAGTCAAAGAGCTTTTGACACTTTTTACGAAAGGATATGGAGTAAATCAACATGAGACCATAAAACATATGTCGACTCCAACTGCAATAATTTAAATGAGCTGTGTGACCATTTCGGAAATTAAATTCCCCAACATAGGAAATCTATTATTTCAAATGATGTTTAAAATGCACGGCCATAAAATTTTTGAAGGGATAAAGGCAACAAAGGCTGAACAAATCCCTATCAAAGCTACTTTTGGGACAGTGTTTTTGCTCTATTCAAAAAATCACTGTATAAACTACATGCGCGACAGTAACGAATCAACTGTGAAATGTACACTCCATAGGATGGAGAGGTAGGTATATTGCTGCTCAGAAAGGGAAAATTCACAATTGGGAAGTTAAAATTATTACGTTTGTCATATAGCTTAGATTTCAAACGTCCATCTTCATCAATGTATTTAAACAGATCTAAGTACGAAGCTGAAGTAGGTGTATCAGTAGTCTCTTTAATTTTACTGAGCTCATTGGCATAGATCTGGTGTAAATATTCCCTGAAATTTGCAATATCTACATTTAAGAAAATTTTGATCAAGAGATTGGAGTATTTCTCTTTAGCATAGCTTTGTCCTTAGCTGATATTTGCTTTTCATTTGGATATGTTTTGTCACAAGCCTCTATCAAATTTATAGATAAATGTTTTGATTTGATCTGCACTGCAGAGGTATGAAATGTTAAATTGGCCACATACAGAAACCAAAATTACGACAGCTTCGATGGTTTGTTTGCATTGTCAAATCATTGCAAGAAGAACGTTATTACATATTGTACATATTGTTTCAACCCAATAATTGTCATTAATGCAACGTCTTTAATTCTTGTGTATTTTTTTTTTCAGGTTGTGGTTTCAGAAGACACAGTTCAAGTTCCTGCAGGTAGCACATATTAGCTTTGCTGGTATCAATTTTAGCACATCATTGGCGTATCATTTGAGGATCATTTAGCACATCATTGGCGTATCATTTGAGGATCATTTAGCACATCATTTCCGTATCATTTGAGGATCAAACGGGGACTCCGGGATTGGAACAACATATCTCTTTCCGGAAAAGTATTTAAATTTCGTGCAGAATTGTGGAATTTGAGACAATAGTGACAAAAATGACAAAAAATTGACTGGAACCCCCTTTTTCTGGAACCACATCGGAACTGCCCTTTTTGAAGGCTGGATCAACCGGTTGTCCATTTACAAAATTATTCAGCCTTGCATTTTTGATTAATTGTTTTACTCATGTAAATCCTTCCAAACAACAACTAAGCTTAAGCGCTGAAAATGAGACAATAGGAATTAGAAAATATTTGAAAATGTTGATACTAAATTGAAACACTGTAATTGGTTTCATCGATTGGTCGATTGGTGCTGATCATTGCAATATTATGGTAATACTTGTCTTGCCTATTATGGCTTTTTGAACCCGTTCTAGAACAACAGGTAATTGAAAAATGGTATGTATTCTAATTTTTAGCTCACTTGGCGTAAAAGACCATGTGAGCTTTTGCCATCACTTTGCGTCCGTCATCCGTCGGCCGTCGTATGTCGCCCGTCCATCCGTCTGTCAACAATTTCAAAAATCTTCTCTGAAACCACTGGGCCAATTGTAGCCAAACTTGACCTGAATCACCACTAGGGTATGCAATTTCAAAGTTGTGTTCGATTAGTCCGAAGATGAAACATGGCCGCTGTTACTAAAAATAGAATATAGGGGTAAATTGCAGTTTTTTGCAAATAGCTCAAAAACCGTAACAGATATCAAAAATCTGACGAGGTAAAAATAATTAGCATGGCAAGATCTACTGGCCCTGCAATTTTAAAGAAAACCTGAAAATCCATCTTGGAATTATTGCCCCTTTTCCGCTTAATTTTCAAAATTTTGAATTTTTTAATTTTTTATTTGAAAAACTATAACAGATAGAGGTCAACTTTGAATTGCAAAGATGGTCAGCATAACAAGATCTACCTACCTAGTAATTTTGAAGATAAACTGAAAACCCATATAGGAGTTATTGCCCTTTATTGGTCAAATTTAAGCAATTTTATACTTTTTGTCATCCATTTCAAAAATCTTCTCCTCTTAAGCCATTGGGCCAATTGTTACCAAACTTGACCTGAATCATCACCAGGGTTAACAGTTTCGAAATTGTGTTCGATTAGTCCGAAGACCAAGCAACATGGTTGCTTTTACTAAAAGGGTAAATTGCATTTTTTTGGAAATAACTCAAAACCCGTTATAGATATCAAAAATCTGACGGGATGAAAATGATAAGCATGGCAATTTTTAAGAAAATCCAAAAACTCGTGTTGGAGTTATTGCCCTTTATCCATAAAATTTTCAAAGTTTTAATATATTTTATTTCAAAAAGTGTAACAGATATAGGTCAAGTAAAAATTGCAAAAAGGTTCAGCGCATCAAGATCTACCCTGCCGGAAATTTTGAAGAAAATCCAAAAACCCTTGTAGGAGTTATTGCCCTTTTTTCACGGAATTTTCCGCCAAAAAAGGGGGGAAAATTAAACGATGTCCGATTTAAATGCAATTTTGTTTCCAAGTGGATATTGATGTGCAACTTCATAACAGATGTTGAAAATTGTTCGTTGACTGCCATTTTCAAAATGGCGGCCAAAAAAGTCGGGAAAATTCAACATTGTCCGATTTCAATAAAATTTGGTTTCCATATAGGTATTGAAGTTCAAACCCATGTTAAGAATTGTTCGTTGACCACCATTTTAGAATGGCCGCCAAAAAAGATGGGAAAATTCAACATTGTCCGATTTCAATGAAATTTCGTTTCCGAGTGGATATTGATGTTGGAAATTGTTTGTTGACCACGATTTTCAAAATGGCTGCCAAAAAGGTGGGAAAATTTAACAATGTCCGATTTCAATGAAATTTGGTTTCCAAATAAATATTGATATGGTAACTTAAAGATATGGTTTTAAAAATTGTTGTTGACCGCCATTTACAAAATTATGTCTCAACTTAAAAACTGGTGTCAAAAAATTTTTTTTAGCAAGAATGTTTTGGTCAAGAAAGTCTAACAAAGAAATATAGTAAAACACAATCAGACTTTAAATACAGTTCAAGATATTGGTGGTGTTTGAGCTATCAAAGTTTGAGAGACTGAAGTTTAACTGTATAACTTACAATGTTACTTGATGGTGGCAATTGAAAGCCAGGTGAGTGATACAGGCTCCTTGGAGCCTCTGGTTTTATATCATTTATTCATTTTACCTAAAATGCAATGAAAATTTTCCTATCTATTAACATCTATTGTTTTACAGAAAGGAGGAAGCAGTACACGAGAAACAACAAAATGGTGACATGTATGAACAAATAGATGAGGCTGCGACTGAATTTAAAGGTAAAAAGTGGTCTATTGAATTGAAGTTATCGTATATGTAAACGAAAATATCAAAAAATTGAATATAAAATGAAGCTTGATTGTAATCGAGTGCGTCGTAAATAAGTTTCGATCTACTTCAAATGGGTTCATTACTTTCTAAATATTTTGTCCTTGATTTGACGTTAATATACAATTTGTCCAACCTGTCTGTCTGTCTGATCATTGTGCTTGAGACAAACAAGGAAAACAAGCAAAATATATTTGATGAAACAACGGGCGCTCATATTTGGTTTACTTTAACTATAGATTTGTATAATTGTATGGTTTATTGAGATATATCAGACAACAGCATTATTTTTCACACGATTGGTCAGAACATTTGTTTCTATTTGCTTGTGATGATTTTATAAACCTTAAACTATAACTATGGCTCAGTTAACATGTTTGTTTGTTAACCATGCTACATTTACATTTAGTTAAATATACATTTACTTTGAAATGATAGATACATATTTCTTTTTCTTTTATCTTGTTTTAGACATTTCAAAGTCATATGGTGAGGACAAAAGGTGGGTTACATAAATAACAAAATAACGAATATAGTTTTGAATAGACGGAAGGAAGGCTCGTCAGTGATGATACTACTTAATCTGTACTCCGGGGTGACAATATCTATACCTCTTTTCTCGAATCAAAAACCTCGTAATTTTTACATAATGCTTGCTCGAAAGAACCCGCTACCACTAGTAATACTGTACACACATACACACACACACACACACACACACACACCAGAAATCAATTGGTCTTTACCTGAGGAAGATTCACTAAAACATGGACAACACACTGTGGAAGGGACTTTGGAGCTAAATAAAATTCAAACAGCCTTGTTACTGTATATTTTCTTGCTAGTGAATTCATTTATAAGCCAGACAGTTAAGATGATGTTTGATATGTAAAATAGGGTAAGATAGTTGTTGAGCTTAAACGGAGACAGAGAGACGCTGAAACGGAGATAGAGTCGTGAAACGGAGACGAAATTTTGTTTTTATTACCCGACTTAAAAATGTTTACAAAAATGAATTTCAATATTATTTGTTAGACAGTGCGGAATTGTCATAACACGGGAATTTATCGGGTCAATTAAATCCATATCGGGTGAGGCGATATGAATTTTATAGATCCGATGAATTCCGTATGAGGACCTTTCAGCACTGTGTTACGAATTTATCTTGATTTCCCAAGGAAGGACAATCCACACCCTGTAACATTTTTTTGTGATTCCTAATAAATTTTTAATTACGACTATACCACTTTCTACTAGTAGGATACATGTAATTTATCCTGATTTTGAAATCACATCTTAACTGTTGTTTTTTTCCAAAGTTTTAAATTCAACAACAGTTTATGTATACAAAGTACAAACTATACATTGTTTCAAATTAAAAGGCAATAAAATTTGAAGACAAAAAACCTTGAATAATATTCCATCTCATGAATGATTAAATCCTATACACATGCAACGCAAGTTCAATAGTCAATAGCCCCCGCTATACATTGCACGAAAACATGGACAACACACTGTGGAAGGGACTTTGGAGCTAACTAACTCATACTGTTCAGATTTCAAACAAGGTACAAAAATAGCCGTGTTTATTCAAGTAACATCAGGTTATAAATTATGGTCAGTTAACAGCAAAGCCAACTGAAGCAGTTATGTTCTTTCTTTAGACGACAATTCATGTTCAACTATTTTACTTTGAGGCATATGCGTTATTAAAATTACAGCAACAAGAAGTAGTATGCACATCTTTGATAAATGTACAATCAACCTGCCAAATAAAAACTTCATATCTTAAAAAGTGTAGGAGGAGTTATCCGGACAAATGATGTACCCTATAAGCAATGTTATGCATAAAAATGACAATGTGTATTTTTCTCAAAAATGATCGAAAATCAAAATCAAAGTAGCATGCACATCTTTGATATTTGCACAATCAACCTGCAAAATAAAAACTTCGTATCTTAAAAACTGTAGGAGGAGTTATCCGGACAAATGATGTAACAGACTGACGGACCAGTTAAAAACTATATACCCTCCGCAACTTCGTTGCGTGGGGTATAATTACTGGTACACGTTAATTATAAATTTTCCTTACAAAGTTTGCAAGTGAAAGGCTAACATTGCAGTGTCCATCTGTTTATTGGGTCAATGGCGTATGGGGAGATCATTCGAATTGACTCAATACGGAAATTTATTAGAACAGTATCAGCCAATCAAATTGCGAGAAATACTATGAAATCAGGATAAATATCTTTTATTATAAGAGAAAAAGTTGCTGAAATTATACTTGTAAGATTGGCCCGTGGACTGCTTACTCTCTTATGAGATGTAAAATAGTATGTAAACTTTCAGTATTAAATAGGGTTCACGTGAAAATGAATTTAAAATGATCACGTCCTTATAGGTCATTTTTATATGTTCGCTCTTTTATCTTGCCATTGAAAAAGAGCCTAAAGTCTCGAAACGTTTGGTCTTCATTCTTATTCACTATTTTTTTTAATTTTTATCCGTGTAACCTATTTTATTCAAACTCCTTTAGTGGCTAATTTTACCATTCATTTGTTGTTATTTAGTTCTTTCTAATACGCAACATCATTTAGTTCAGGATATATCCAGTAATTGTAGTTTATGGCATTTTGCTATTTAAAAATGGATGTCGCTTCATGTACTATGCATTTACTTAATATCATTCATTTGTTTTCAATAACCAATGACACTAAATATTTTGTAGCACTGCAGAGCATTATGAAAGACTTGGTGCTATGAGTAAACCAGATGTATATGATAATTTGCAGAATAAATACGGTGAGTTCGGTATTTTATCATTTCAATATTACATGTTTTATTTATGTTTGTTTTCTCTAAAAGTGTCTAGATGTGTCCAGAAAAATACTATAAAATTTTAACATTCACTTCTTAGCTTTTTTTAGAGCATTTTGTTTAAACCTAAGGAGTACTTAACTCATGCATAAAGACTTTGTTTCGTGTGCATTTACTCCATATCCTTTCATTGCTATTTATCTCTGTCCTTAGCTGCTTTTTTGCCTTTATCTAGATCGTATTGGTTACAATACTATCTACAATTAAATTTACAATAACTATGGCATTGCGTTAATTTTTTCAAAGTCCAAAGGCAATTCTTTGAAATTTGTACTTCAAAGAAAATTAGTAATCGACACATCCCAATTTTGGCAATGCAATGTTTTCCTGTCATTATACTATAACTAATCCAAGATTCTGATTATCGCAAAATATTCAACGAATGATCGAATAACGCAGTAATTCACGAATGCGTGCAGCGCATGAGTGAATTACAGCGTTTTTCGATCATGTGTTGAATATTTTCGATAATCAGAATCTAGGATTAGTTATAGTTTTTATTATATATCTTCACGCATGTTTGATGGTTCTGTTGATGATTCATTTCATGAACTACGTTTACAAGATTAATCCGCTGTGACGTTTACTTAACAACAACGTTGACAACGTCAATTGTGACGGCACTTCCTAGAGTGAAATTATGGAAAATAATCTCACAGTTAATTATCACTTTTCTTTCACTAGGAAATCTCAATCTTTCACTGCTATCTATAAAATAATACATTTTATATCGAGAGGATACTTTTGATATGTTAAACACCTCTTCAAGAGTCTTTCATATATAAAATATATATGGTTATCAGCAGCAAATGCAATGGACCTATAACATAAACTCCAACATTTTCTAGAAAAATTGGATGGTTTACTTCATCTGTTTCGTTTTGAAATACACGCGACCTGCTACTCTGGGCCATAGACTAATTTTTGAATAGGAAAATAGCCTTTTACAAAACAAGTATAGATTTTTCCTCATTCTAAGGTTTGGAAATATATAAGCGTACTAATTTTAGCTGAATGGCTTTAGCATTGTCTTTCCCCTTTCCTACCGTGAAGTAAAAATTATATATTGAGAATAAACAAGGTATGTTTGGAAATTGTAATTTTCGTAGGTTAAATAAATCGATTACCATAAAGTGTCGTCACTTTTTACACTTTATATCCCGAATTTTACAGTACACACATGCAACCAATTTTTTCCAGATCAATGTGGTTCGGCGTAAGAGTACAAGTATTTCTACACTTTCAAAAACAAGGAAAGCCGGGAAATTTTTAGATTAAGCAACAATGTGTTTTTATTCCCTAACACGTCACGGTATATTTTGGTTTCACTCTTTTGGTGATATCGTTCCACCGATCTTCAAAATAGATAGTTGTTATTGTATCCCCTTCTAGATTTGTTGTTAAATCACTTAGATTTCTGCTAGGTCAAAGTATGTGCTTGAAGCTTAGCTTTTTACTGCAAAAACATAATAAAATTACCAAAATGCAGTAAAGTAAGTCAAAACCGAACCGTCAATCCAAAACGAATAATCCAAGGACAATGGCAACATCTGAAACAGCAAAGAAACAGAGACACAACACGAGTACGCCACAGAAAAGAAAAATGAAGACACACAAACAGACAGAGATGAACAACACGGACCCAATAAAAACCATGGGTGCGATTAAGTGCACCGGTACAATAAGCATCTCGTGCTTCTTATAAGACATCCGCCGTAATGAACATGTCAAATCCGGTAGAGAAAACAACAATTCAGCTTCATTGTTAATTAAAGGGAAAGATCTGTTGTCATCCGGGAAACAGATATCCCATAGCGATGGTGATGTCGACTCTAAAACTTCTGGTGGGATGATATCAAGTTTTGTGTAACATACCCTATTTGTGTGCAACCGGGTCCTATCAAGGAAGTCACTGTATCGAACACAGGCTCTTGAAAAGCGTAGCGAATGAGCTGGTAGATGTAAATTCCGTATACCGGCGCTGTTGGGATATTGCTACTAAGTAAAGGGAAGTTGACTATTGGAAAAGTGAAGTCATTGCGTTTGTCGTACAGCTTAGTTTGAACTCTACCTCTGTTGTCAATTTCAAGATGAAAGGTCAAGGAATGAGGCCGATGTGGAAGTGTCTGTAGTATCCTTAATTTCAAGCTGTTTTGGATAGATCAGATGAAGAAAATCACCAAAGCGAGGGTTGTAAAGTGACAAAATATTATCTATATAACGGAAGCAAAAATTGAAGGACTGGGTCAATTTTTTATCTTTATTTTGAAGAAGCCTTTCGATAAATTTAGCCTCATAAGAGTGGAGAAACAGATCGGCCAGGGAATGTGCACAGTTTGTGCCCATAGGAATTCCGATAGTCTGTTGAAAAACAAGTCCTCCAAACTTGACAAATATATTGTCGATCAGAAACCCTTACATTTTAATCACTTCTTCCTCTGTATATTTTTTCTCCGATTCGGAGTCATTTTTCAAAAAGTCGGTTTGTTCTCTACATACAACAATGTACCTATATTTTCGTTCACCCTTCTTATGTGAGAAACGACTATGAATTAAACCTTTCAGCCGATATTTTAGTTGTTCATGAGCAACGGTAGTGTAAAGTGTGGAGAAGTCGAAAGTTTTAATGCTGTTACAGTGTGATAATGATCTAGAGTTTAAGATGTCAAGTAGATCTTTGGAGGTTTTCAAATTACACATTTCATTTACAACGCTTCTTGAAAAGCAAGTATCACAATATTTTTCAAGGCCCTTTTTAACAGCTGTCAATATGGAGGTTAGCAATTTAGATATAGGTTTTGTAGAACATTTGGCAGATCCAGCAATGTATCGTTCTTTGTATGGGCATTTATGTAATTTCGGTACCCAGTACAAAGAGGGGAGATCTGTGTCTTCATTCCGAAGGAAAGCAAAACAGATTTATGGTTCTGTAATATCTCCTCCTTTGACAGAGTAGTAGTTGCGTAAGTTGGATTGCCTTTGGAATTAACAATGCCTAGTTCTTTCTTTAAACAATTTATGTACTGTTTTTTTTTTAAATAGAAATGATATTATTTGGGACCTTATCGACAGGAACGATGTCATATTTGATGGACCCTCATAGCTGATGAATCATTGACCTCACAACCTGAATCCACTCCGAAAAGGGAATCAATGTCTTCATCTTGTTCACGCTTAAACCATTTTCTGGCGAAGTCCTCTACAGCATCCATAAGAAGTTCGAAATTTTGTTCCCAGTTGATGGAACATGGTTCACGGAATTTAGGCCCTTTTGCACGGACATCACGGATGGACTTGTTTTCAATGATGCTTAAGGGGGTAGACAAGGGGAAGCCTATAATTTTCCACTCGTTTAATTTTCCTAATATTTTTAGTATTAAAACTACACATGTTCATGTCGACTTTCAGGAATTTTCAACAATTTTTACCGTCCCGTTTTATGTCCAGTAGTCATCAAAGATACCCGTTTCCTCATATTATTTGGTCTGTTCAGGACTTGATTGTGGTGTATAAAATTGGCTCTTATTAAATTTGTATTTGATTTAAAATTATTTCAAATGCAAAATTCTGTAGTTTTAGGCATGTGTGAAAGTACATGTAAGCATAAATAATGATAGTAAATTTAACTAGTTTGAACTGAAATACATGGGTGTTCTGAATAAAATAAGCTGAAATTTTCAATCTATTTTGATGACTATTTAACATTTCTTGTAAAAGTTCTGTCGTTTAATTTTCACCACAAAACTGAGAATAGAAAGAAAACTAGTATATGTAAGATGTATTAAAATTTTAGAAAATTCTACCGTCCCAATTTTTCTTAATTTACAATAAAGTGGACAAAAATCATCAAAATTGCTGAATCTGTGCTATAAATTACCTGCCTTGGAAGAAATCCGACTTTTACATATTTTCATTATCCTTGGACAGCATCGCATAATTGTACAGTAAAATGCACTCATTATAAATAACTTGATGTTGGGTATTTGTTTTCATGACAAAATTAAAATTTATTTGCGGGGTGGAAAAAAATTTACAATTTTAAAATTTTAATAATACCTATTGTAATGATTCTGTCTGTTTGTGTAAGTATTAAAAAAGTGAAAAACAGAGTTATCTCCTCCTACCCCAGGTCTACCCCATAAATCTCCCGTTATAACGTGACCACATGGACTATATTTGTATGGTGAATCAGAACGTGAACAATTGGGTGGTTTAGACTTGAGGTCGTCGGTGGTAAGGTTTTTCAATACACGTTTATGGATGACAATTTTAGCCGCGATTGGTGAAGTATAGGTGTACAAAGTTAATTGTAAGTATGCAGATGACTATCTCGACAACTCTGTGTCACTTCAATGCAGGTTGAAAAAGAAAAAAAAACATTCTTTTGAAATCTGAAACAGTAAAAACAACTTAAATCCAAAAGTTACTAAAAGCAAGGGGGAATACCTCTGTGGTGAATCGAATAATTAACTGAAGAGATATTCTTACAAGTTTTCAAATGACTCGTTTGTTTATTTTGTTTTGTTTTGTTTTTCCGATCTTTAAAGATGATATTACAGCATCATTCTGAGTACTACTATCTGTTCATCAGTGCAACTCCTTATACTGTTTGCTACCACCATCTGCTATCAATACGGGTATTCTGTCCCTGATACCTTGTATACTAAAAAATGTAGATATTATAATAGTTAATTGAAACATAATGTACAGCAGCATGTGTGATTTATAAATATTATTCATATGATTTTAGTGTATATAATTCTTTTGGCTATTTCAATCCTTTAATGCAATAAATGATTACTTTTAAAAGCATGTTAGATTTATTTGACTTTCCAAGTTATTCTATGTAAATAAAACATGTGTATACTATTTATGTTATTTAAAAAATAACCAACTAGTTCTTATTTGTTATCTTATTGTAGACATTTCACGGTCGAAGACTGGGGATAAAAGGTATGTTACAATATATATAATATAAAAACAAAAACAAAAGCAAAAAAGAAAAAGAACTTGTTTTCTCAACAAAAAAAAATCGAACAATTTACTTCATACCAAAAAAAAACATATTTGAAAACCTAGAAAAACCAAAACGTTTGATCGTTAAACGAAAAACCACCAAATGTAATACAAATGTATATGTTAATTGAACATTGACCGCGAACAATTGACTGAAGTGGTTTAACAGAGCTGTAATACTTCCCACATCTCCGGCATTCGACGTCTACATTTAACAACTCATTCGCTGTTGTCGTGCCTGTAGTTTGTACAGCGATTTTTCCAAAAGATCGAAAATACTGTCTCATTAAAGGATATGTTCATTCATTGTTGCAATTTTCACTACAGAAGTTTTACGTTAGTCACTTTGATTTGACAGATTGTTACAATATTTTTATTTCACAGATAAGAATGGATTTCTTTGGGTAGATGCATGTTTTATTACCGGGCTGACAAAATCGGATCTTGCATTGACAGTGTTACGGGCGCCACGCGTGGAGCAGATCTTGCTTACCATTCCAGAGTACCTAATTATACCTCAATTTTTGTACTGATTCACACTGCTAGAGGTTTAGTCTTTGGATGTTTCTGTTCTTTTTTATTTTGTGTTTTGCCTTCAACATGCTGTCTCAATTTGTGTTAAATACGAGTTGTCGTGTTTTGTGTTGTTTTTTTTGTTTGTTTTTTTTTTGTTTGTTTTTTTTTTTTTTTTGCTTTTGGAACTTTTCCTTTCTTTATTTTGCATTGTTATCCGATTGCCGATTTCTTATCAAACCTAAGTGAAACAAATGTTCCGCGTAATGTAAAGGTTTAACTCTTTTTACTAGTATTCATCAGGATAAATGCGTGTCCTCTACTCGTACGTTAGATTAACACACATGTAAAAACTAGAAACGTGAATGAATTTATTTTTGTATTCACATAAGTGTCGTAAATTCAGTATCTCCATTCATTTTATAAATTGTAGAGAAGATCCTTCATGGTAAAATGTTTAAATATACATTTTCTGATGCAATCTAAATGATGAGTTGTGCATGTGTACACCCAGCACACTTTCGGATGTCGTGATGACATCGGGGATGATTTCATGCACGATACATGGAACGTATTTAATCGTTGATGTAATGTTACTTCTATCTTCTGTCACTGTTAAGATGAAAACTGTGTTCTTTTGTTTTCTTCTGTTCGATCCTGTAATTAGGGCAATTAAATTTGGAACTGAAAGGTGTTATTTTAATGTCCGTATTTTCCTCTGTACATTCTATAAAACCTTACTTAATGGAACCGACTAAACTTCCACATTCGAAGCTATTCTATGAAATTATCAGATGACAAAATTAATAGCGTTTCAAGTGACCCTTGGTGAAAAATCTATCAAAACAAAAATCATAAGGATGTTTTAGTTATCCTGCATGTAGTATACTCTCCACACACACGCCAAAAAAAAAATGGAAACCAATTTTTTTCCCCTTTAAGGTGTCTCAGTGGTTTTCGTCCGCCATTTTCGTTTAATACTTGTTCATTTAGGTTTCATTCATTAAAAAAAATTAAAATAGTTTTCTAAAATGTAAAGAAAGTTCTAAAGTATGTATTTTTTTCCTTATAACTTTTACAACATTTTATTTACGAAAAAGTAAACTAACGCACATGTGCTTTTAAACTGATACTGGATTTACAGAAATTATGCAAGGGAGATAATTTGATAAAATAATTTCATAAAGATATCACTAGAGAAATTAACATTTTGCAATATATGTCTCTAATTTCAACGGTGACCCATACTTGTTACTTTAAATATGTAAACTATATAATGATTTCGAAACAAATGCAAAGTATGAACAAAATCTATTATAGATTTTTAAAGCTGTCCTCTCATTTAATCATTTTTACTATCATTTCTGTGTAAAATTCTTAAATTTTCAATTTCAGTTTTGCCCTTAAATGCTCGGTGACCCCCAAATTTTATTATATATTTTTAACAATAATACAATTATGTTTCTACAAAGTAAATTTCACAAAATTCTATAATAGGAAAATAATACCCCACAGACACCTTAACTGTCACTTGCATGTCTATGACTGAATCTTTTTAAACAACCACCTTATCATGAAACACTACTTCGTTGTAAATTGTTTATTCCCTTTGGTTGGTCTTGATTTTAAAAAAAAGGTACAGTTATCTTGCAACAGTCTAGTCCACAGATCTCTATGGCCCTTATTCTGGTACTTTACAACCTGACGAACTAACGGAAAAACAAACATTAGCGGGGAAAGATAAATAACAAAATACCGAAATAACTGTTATTAATGACGTTATACCAATGATATAAAACGCAACGTCATTTATAGCAAAGATAGTGTTGCGGAGTAAATTTTTGACACTTTTTCTTCTCAGAAATCTTAAAAGAAATAGCACACGGACCCTTATTTTCTTCTCACCCTGAAGAAGAACACCACTTGCAGAACTAAAGTCAGTCTTATTTTATATATCCATGTCATCTCACTAATCTATCTATTAAATCGTTTTAACTATAGAAATACCAAATAATGGTTTCTTCGTTTGTTGTGTAATATGTTTCACCAAAAATATATTTTAAAAGGCGACAAAATGTGCTATACATGTCAAAACAAAACTTAAATAGCCCAAGTACCTGAAAAATTACAATTATGCAAAAATCTCACGGGAAAAATGGAAAATATTCTGTTTTGTCCCAAAATAAAGACTTTTAACGATGACTTTTTGAAAAAAAAGTAAGTCTTGAGGGAAAGTTTTTCTTTTCGAATTCTCCTTTCAAAAGCGCCATTATGACGTATTTCCTTTACAAAGTATGGGATTTATAAAGTTTAGTTTGCCCTTTAAGCATTCCTTGAAACATCGAATTTTAACATATAACACATCGCACCCATTAACTAATTTCTATATATGACACTACACTAGTCTTTGTAATTTCTATAACATCTGTATACCAATTTCTATACGTGACACTAGTCTTGTGTAATTTCTATAACATATGTATATGCATTTAGGAATGGAACATTGACTGAAAAGTTTTGAACTGCTACTGACTAAGTCAGATGAATACCATTAAGAAATTAGAATTTTGTATAAGTGATGAAACAATTGGTGTTGCGGACATAAACTACATATCATTCATTTGTTTTCGATAACCAATGAAGTTAGATATTTTGTAGCACTGTAGAACATTACGAAACACTTGGTGCTAAGAATAAACCAAACGTATACGGAGACTTACAGAATAAACATGGTGAGTGAGACCACATCTGCATCTCATTAAAGATGAACAGAATTAAATACTTGTTTTCTGTGTATTCTTAATATTGAAATGCATTGAAAAAAGTCATTAATGTTTTCAAATAAACTTATAATGATACAGTTATTTTACGAAAGGGTATGGAGTAAATGAACATGAGACCATAACACATATTTAACTCCGACTGCCATTATTTTAATGAGCTGTATGGCCATTTCGGAAATTTATTCCTCATCAGCAGCACTAGAACCCAAACAAAGAAATCCATAATTTCAAAAAATGTTAAACAACGGCAGTAGAATACCAAAGGAACAAAGGGGTGAAATTCACAAAAATCGAAGTTCAAAGACAGGGCAAAAACGAGAACACAGAAAACAATGACGTTAGACACAAAAACATTGACGCCAGACAGACACAAAGCACAGAACCAGAAACCACAACATTCAGAGCAAAGGCACTCACAGTGTGAACTCCAGTGAAACTGAGAGTGACATCAGGTGCTCCGGAAGGGTAAGCATGTCCTGCTCTGTTAACAGCACCCGTCACACTGTAAATGATTCAATCCGGGAAAATGTCAAAGTCGGTAGTCAAATCCGGGAAGAAGTGAATCTAGCTGAAAATGTCCACTTTCATTTGGGATACTGACACGTCATATCTTTCAATGATGCTATGGTGACGGCCATAGAATTTCTTGAGGGATGAAATTACAAAGGTTGAACAAATCCCTGACTAAGCAGCTTTTGACAGTGTTTTTGCTCTGTTAAAAAAATCACTGTACAAACTACAAGCTCGACAGTAACGAATCAACTGTGAAATGTACACTCCATAGGCTTGAGAGGTAGGTATATTGCTGCTAAGAAAGGGAAAGTTCACAATGGGGAAATTAAAATCATCACGCTTGTCATATAGCTTAGATTTCAAACGTCCATCTTCGTCAATATACAATAAAAGATCTAGGTACGAAGCTGAAGTAGGTGTTTCAGTTGTTTCTTTAATTTCAAGATTATTTGGATAGATCTGATGTAAATAATCCTTAAATTTAGGATTATTAAGAGAAAGCACATCGTCTATGTAGCGGAAGCTGAAATTAAAGGACTGGGCTAAATGTTTTTGTTTTCTTTGAATAAGCCCTTGTAAAAACATAGCCTCGTACGAGTAAAGGAAAAGGTCAGCTAAAAGCGGCGCACAGTTTATTCCCATAGGAATCCCTATTGTCCATTGGAAAACACGACCTCCAAATTCGACAAAAATATTGTCGATCAAAAATTCTAACATTTTGATTACGTCAGTCTCGGTGTACTTCTTATTTGAATCGGTGTGGTTCCTAACAAAATATGTCTTGTCTTTCCCTATAACTAAATAGGTGTATCTGCGTTCTCCATTTTTTTTTAAAATGCATAAAACCAAACGAAATCCAAAAAAATCAGTAATATCAAATAGCTAAGGAAAAAACTACGATGGTGGGAGTTAATCCTTCGGTTTTTGAATTTACATTCATTTAGATAATAGTAATTGAACAAAGTGCACACATGAGATATTATCTCATGTACAAGTACACCATATCTAAGAAATATAATGAGCCTACATCTCTACCACGGTAATTGCTTTACCCAACCCACACTGCAATAAAAGACAAACTCCTGTATTAAATATTTTACAAAAGGATATGGAGTAAATGAACATGAAACCATAACATATGTTAACTTCAACTGCCATTATTTTAATGAGTTAGTATGTTAGTACTTCCAATACTGTTTCATTAAATTACATATATTTGTGAGCAATCTTGATTAGCTGTATGTCGTAATAGAACTCAATTGGTATCAACAATTTATTTTATAATTCATTGAATTACAGTAACTGCATGATCAGACATAGTATGTCAGTATGTAATTTGCATTTAAAAAAATTCATTTGTCTGAAATTAAATAGATATATTTGCAATATATTTTTATCAAAATAAACAACTGTAATAATCCAAAGTATTTGTAAATGCAATTTCCAATTGTAAATTTCGATTTTCATTTCAATGCAAGAACACAATAAACAATACATATTTTTTTTTCTTTCAGACGTGAGTGAAAAAGAATATGCTTATTTGACAGTTTAAGATAAATCGTAAATATACATAAAACTTTTACGATGGTTTGAAGTATTAACAGATTATCGACAATGATCATGAAAAATTCGGCTGGTGTTTAAGGAAGAGAGTATCTGTAATATGTTTAATGTTGTAAAATTTCAAAGTGATTAGAATGCACTACATGTGTAAAACTGTGCAAGACCAAGAATAGTATGAACTTACGTCTATCTTATATCTTATAATTTTTAATTTGCATTCAAAATTTCATATTATTCTATACTTAATACATTTACCCTTTTTTGTTTTATTTTGCATTTTTTTCTCTTTTCTATGCAATTAATTTTTGTCTTTAAATCATTTCAAAACAACTGTTGCCAAATATATTGCCAGACTTCAAACGCAATAAGCAAACCCATTTTAGACTAACTATTAAATGGGGGTAAAACAAAATTATCAAATAAAGCTCCATGAGACAGAAAGACAAATCAGGTGGAAACCACTGGAAAAAAATGTCGGCCGCAATGGTCCTGACCCGGCACAGGCACCTCAAAAGAAATGGTGGGTTAGACCGATTTTATAGCATGCAAAACCTCCCATTCCATTGCGGTAGTGTCCGGCGGTAGTGACTCGACAACAATTGCCATTGAAAGGTCGTAGACAGTTGAAAGAATTGAAGGAATTCAGTCTTGTAAGAATATAACATAAAGTCTGCGAGACGAGGAGCACAATTAGTACACGTTGGTATGCCAACTTGCTGTTTATAAAAAAATAGCAACAAAAATTTGAAATTTGATTATTTGATAATATTTATGCCAACTTGCTGTTTACAAAGAAATTTTACATAGCAACACAAATTTGAAATTGATTAATTGTTAATATTTCAGTGAAAAGGACTATATAAAGGGACATCGTGTTTTTTTTCATGGTTTTAAAATCAAGTGAAAAAAGCGTAACGGGATCGACTGTTTTCTGCATGTGATTTTTTTTTTGGTTAAAATAAAATAAAATATTGAAAGCAATTTATGACTTCTGAAATGAATATTTTTACAAAGAATAACCAACAAAAGATAATGCCTAATAATTTCCATAATATAAGCATTTGCTGTTTGCATATTTTCTAAGACTTATCTACCTCAGTCACTTTATTTTTTCACTTTTTCATATGAAATTTTGTAAAATTACAAAGCGAAATCATAAGAGAAAAAATGCATTGTAATTAGTGTTTTATGCACTTGTATCTGCTAGTAAACTGTAAATAATAGTTGTTGTTGCTTATCCTTTCTATGTATATTTTGTATTTACATCGTCGTGGCTTCTAACTTTATTTGAGAAATAAAACAGTGAAATTGTTGTTTTTGGTATGATACAGTTACTTCTTTTTTAGGTAAATATGCAGTGTCGTTGACTCTTGGGAAAAGATATTCATAAAAGCCTTTACCAAAACAAAGACAATACCTGTTTTTTTTTTCATTATATAATTTTTGAATTCGAATTCAATTATCCCATATATTAAGAGGTGTCAAAATAAAATTGCTTTAGACAGTCTCTAGGAATAAATGCAATGTGAAATAGATACTTTTTGAAGAAGAATATGCCGATTAAAAACTAAAATTATTATTTTATAATTACAAACGTAACCGTAAAAATTAAACAGATTATACATTATATTTTACGTTAAAGAGAACGTGGCTGATATTGATTATATTATAATAGTTTGTTTTTATGAAATGATTGACCTCCCCCCCCCCCCAAAAAAAAAAAAAACAAAAACAAAGAAGTAAAAAATCTGTTTTAAAACTATTTGTAATGCATGCAAGGTTTAGGATTCGGGCTAAGGATCTTAAACCAGTAAAGAGATCCTTTAGACACACACCCTGAGAATTCAAATGTGTGTTACAATGTTATTTGGATCGTAGCCACTCTGATAATTTCTCTATACACTTATTGTATGTCAGTTGAGCACCTGTTGTTACTCTGTCAGTGGTTTAGTTTTGAGTGTTGTTTTTGTGGTGTTCATGTGTTTTGTTTGTGTGTAGTGTCCTTAGTCTTCTGTCTTAAGGTATTACTGCATTTGCATTGTCTCTGAACTTAGATTTATGCAATCATATGCTTTGTTTCTTCGGTATTTACTGCAGTTGTCTTTTATATTTTGTATAATCTTCTAATTACACTACATTTCATCAACAAAATTTTTCTTTAATATGAAAGTTTTTAAAAACATAGAAATTTTTGATACTGTCGTTTATTAGAGTTGGGAGTATAATCTTGTAATATGTCCCGGTATATGAAACAAAAATGGGAAACCGGGAAAAAAAGTTACATCTCTCCATCTCCGGAAAAGCCATTTATAATTGATGAAGTCGACTTCCTTCGAACATATTCGCAGGTAATATTTTTGGGTGAATCGTATGTTTCAAGAAATATTTTCTCGTCAACCGACATATGTTACATTCTATTTTTCTTGTAGAAATCGGAGAGCAACAGGAGGTATTTTCAGATCCAAAATTAGACCCATCATTACATTAAAAACAAAAGCATGACAATACAACGGAAAACGATTACCGCAGCAAAAAAAGCTAAAAGGGCAAATTCTTAAATCAAAGATCAAATCAACAAGACTGGTGGTTTCCAATTACTTAACAGCTCAAAGCAAATAAATTTAAAAAAAAAAACGACAATTTAGATTGGCATTTTTCATACTGTTATTGCAAAAATTGTGAAGGATGAATTTTGTATGCAAAATGTCACTATCTGAAACCAAATGAATCGTGACTTACGTCCATACCTACAAAGATTTATTAACATCTGTATTTCAATTTTTGAATCTGGGATCAGTAAAATATATTCTTTGACAATACTGTTATTAATAATAAATTTTTACTTTTGCAGTTGTTTTTCATTTCGACTATGAAAAAGATAAATTGTAAACGGTTAATATTGGACCGATTGCTGTTTACCTGTAACTGATTCGCAGGCTCCTGATTTTGATTTTATCATTATAACAGTGATCATTATAAAATTAAAGATTTGCGCTATTATGCACAAGCCTTATAGTGACATGAAATACTTTATATTCTAAAAATTTTAATAACATAAAAAATTATTACAAACAAATATCAGTGTTACGTTACAAATCAATACGTTTCTTTCGGTATTATTCTTTTTGGAAAAGGGATCCGAAACCATGCTTTAGAATAAGTGTAACACGTTGACAAATGGAAAGTGTAAGTACCCCTGTCGTTATCGTTTCTTTGTCTGCTTTAAGGGACGAAGTCATGCTACTATAATCTTGTAAATATTATAGTTTGTGAGAAGCACATAATCTATACTTTACTTCCGAGTATGTTGCGTTTTTAATGTGAAGGTAAAAATGGAACTGTCCTTGCATCCTTGGCAAGCCTTACATAAGCCAAGATGACCATAATACCATTATTAGGCTACAAATTGTGTGTTACCTGTCGCAAATAAAAGAAAATGAATACACTTTGTATTATTTGAAATGTTGAGAAACCCCTCATGACCGTAAAAGAGTCCTGTGAAATGTCACCAAGTGACCTCGATTGCGAGAGATCCTCAAAGATAAAGAGTATCGAACGCGTTTGACTGTCATCATATTTTGATGGTCACTGTATTGAATACAGCTTAAAACAATATACGAATATCTAAGGAGTAAGGTACTAGTATGAAAATTACTGGTTTAGCAATACATCAGCGTAAACAGCGGAGGCCTAAGAAAAAGTGGCATTTAAGGTGGTTTTGGAAACGGATTCGTTGAAACGGATGATCTCGAAAATTGAGTATTATCTTACTGTCTTTTAATTGATTAACTACACGCAATAATCGTATCCTTTTATACACTTTTTGTTATCATTTGTTAAATCAAGTCGGCATAAATGTTACATATCATTTTTGCCACAACGTTATTAAATGGTTTAAATGCGCCAAACCTCCCGGCAATTGCAATGAGATGGAATTGTTTGAGGCCTTGATTAATGAGACGGTCACGAAGATAATTACATCTTTTGTGAAAGTCTGGATAGTTGCTGCTAGCTCTAGGGTAGGCTCACAGTTTGCTTGATGTCTAGATCTGTCTTTGACTACAGACAAAAATTGTAGTTAATTCCATAGACAACTCAGTAGCTGAAATTTACATATCCAGTACGGGCAGGGCATGTCATGATTGGTATTTTAAGGTTTGAATATTGAAAGAGAACATGAATAACCTGTGATTGGAGAGTATTTCAAATTTGTCAAAGGAAACTCTTTTGTATGTTGCATTTCCTGATGTAATGTCATTAACGCCTAGTTCTTTGTTGATGCAATTATTTTAAAGTGCTTTACACATAACAGCGATTTTATTAAAATCTGTGTCTGCAGTTACAACAACATATCTGTCAAGTAATATAAAGATGCCCTTGCGGGCTTAAGGATTTTCAAATACAGACTTAGGTCAATTGTTAACACATCTATATAGTTTGTAAACACGACTCCTCACTAGAGAGTGAATGCATATTACCAAATCTGACAAGGACTCCAGCTCTGGTTCTTGGTCCGTTTCTGTCGGTGCATAACCGCACAAACATTTTATCATGTATTGAATCACCTAATATGATTACTTTTTCAGTGTTGGGATCGTTGAACAGTAGTTGAAAATCGTTGAACGGTACTGTTCTTCTATTTAACACAGGCTAAATAATCATTTTATATGATTCAGTGCAAGATAACTTATGATTTTGTATCTTACTTTTCGTTGAAATAATTCACCGTTCTCAGTTGTCCAAACATTGTACGTGTCGTCGACAATATAACATCATTATGTTACATCGATGAATTTTATTTTGAGTCTTTATTATTTTGTACGATTCATACAATTTTGACTTTTGTATTGAGATCCTACTGGTTATTTGTTCTCTATCAGCTTTACACGTATTTCGGTCTTTGGACTTCTAAACGTTTTGATTTCATCTGCACTGAAGACACATAAGTTATTGAAATGTGCATATGCAGAAACAAAATTAATAGTTACTTCGGTATTTTATTATTTATTATACATCTTAAATAAATCGCCATCTTCAGTCACATCAAACTTAATTGTGATTTTCCATACTCAGGCGAGTCATACTCCGTCAAATGGAAATTTCAGACAATACAGAATCTAGAAGGACCGTTTCATCTGTTTCTCGAAATTGACACAAAAGAGTAAAATAAAAAGAATTTATGACAAACGTGATTATTTCAAGTTTTCTATGGTAAATTCCTCATTTCCCTATAGTAACATCTCTTCTGATATATATCATCTGATACAATACGTCAGAGCACCATCCCAATACAAGGATGTTAATAGCTAGCAAGAAGGTGACTTCGTCAGGGGTATAAGGAAAAACGCTTGGATTTAATTTAATAGTAAAGACAATTAATGCTGATTCCTTTAAACCACATCTTAGTAATACAAATCAAAAGAACTCAATTAATTGGACTTGTTTTGATATGATTTCAGCACTTGAATTTTTACTTGCCAATATATTCTTTCATTTCGGTAACTCTATTTTTCGCCAGGTCATAGGAATTCCTATGGGTACCAATTGTGCACCATTTATAGCGGACCTCTTTTTGTACTGCTACGAATCTCAGTTTATGACCAACATCAGCAAAGACCCATCTAAACAGCATTTAATTGAAAAGTTTAACACTTTCCGATATTTTGGATGATATTTTAACTTTAAATAATGACGACTTCAATACGTATTATAAAGGCATCTACCCTAAAGAACTTACTTTGAATAAAGCCAATTCTAATAATCATCATTGTCCGTTCTTAGACATCAATTTTGATATAACGAATGGTAAATTAGATACTAAGATTTATGATAAAAGGGACGATTTTTCTTTTCTCATAGTTAATTATCTGTTTCTGGATGGCGATGTTCCATTAGCGCCACCATATGGTGTTTACATATCTAAACTTCCTCGATTTGCTCGAGTATGTAATGACGTTTGCGATTTTAATGAACGGAATCTTTTCATAACTGAAAAACTGTTACATCAGGGTTTTCGTTATCATAAACAAGTTAAAACCTTTACTAAATTTGATCATCGATATAAAGACTTAGTTCATATATACAATGCAACCTGTGATCATCTAATCAATGCTGGTATTTCACATGCCTTATTTTACGGTAATATTTTACATAAGAGTAAAAAATACTTAAACTCGCCTAACAAACTTATAAAACCTTTAAATCGTCTAATTCATAAGGGTTATTATTAAGGTATTATCGTCAAGTCATTATGTATGGCCTTCTTTGGTTATTAACATTGATTTTTTGATAGGGTCTTTGCATTTTTACTAAACACATTCTAAATTTCTAAAATCTGTATTGCATGGACACGAGTTATGTATTCCGGTATATGCATGAAATCATTATGCTAAACTCCTCACAGGAAGGGATCTTGGTGGAAGCTGTATACTGAGGGTACATCACTTTATTTGTCAGTTGGTAATGGGTCTGGAGCTGGCATGTCTGTTAACTCCTAGTAGTCTCTTATGATTTCATGTTTATGTCCGTATATTTAGTTCTTTCAGTTTCATTTTTCACAATTGATTTAGTTCTGTTGCCAACTGAATTGTACTGTTGTAACGATTGTTTGTTGATTTATCACATTGGCTGTAGGGGGAAGGTTTGGGCCCAATAAAACTAGTTTAACTACGCCGCAGCAGGTTTGCGCCTGTTCTAAAGTAAGTGAGAACCGAACCGTCAATCCAAAAGCGAACAATCCAAGAACAATGGCAACACCAGAAACAAAAAAGGGGAAAAACAGAGAAAGTCAGGAAATTTATTAAGCCTTTGTGTGTCTTGTCTTTTTTCTAGTTAGTTTGCTTTATGTCTATAGGAGTCTATGATGATGTTTATTTCGCTGAACTTGATTTCAGGGGCCGACTCCGACCTGCCGTTACGTGTGGGGTTTCCTCACCGTTCATTGAAGATCTTATTGGGGCTTTGAGTTGTTATTACTCCCCTTTGGGTCGTTGTCTCTTTGACAAATTCCCCGTTTCCCTTCTTTTTTTATGATTTATTTATATCAAACTAGATCAGGTATTAAACTTTCATTTTTACTTGTTCTTGGGTAGGAGTTAGACTTATGGTATATTTCTCACAGAACGGGTAGTGCATGTGCAACTTACTATGAGTTATGAGCAAAGCTCTTTGTGACTTCAAGATGAAGAACAACAATTAAAGCGTTGTTCCACTGCTTGGATCTACCATGTATTTGTAGAAACTTTTTTGTAATGTGCATTTACTCCATATCCTTTCATTGTTAACTATATCAGGAGACGCTTACCCTGTAGTTACACTCGGTCTTGCTCTCCATGCCGTTCATGTGATCATCTCCATGTTATTTCGGAGACAATATCGAAGAAACTGAAAGGATGTGGTTATAACTAAACTCGAAGTCCACAGACACTGCAAAAAAGAAAGAGAATACAAAAAACAAAGTCATGAGACCGCTATAAATCACGAAGAAAAAAAACATTCAGAACAATAAATGAAATAAAAGGGACAACAGGAAACACCTACAATGGCTAAAAATTATAATTACATGCCACAATCTGCTAGGGAACTATACAAGAAAAACAGAAATAAGACAAAAGACAAACGTAAAAAACAATAGGAACTCGGGACAGCCGGACTTGCTACCGGCTCTAGCAAAAGCCAGCGATAGGGTTAAACCGGTTTATGGGTACCCAAACCTCCCCTTTATCTGTCCCGTTTCCCTATAGTTTAGTAAACATACGAAAAAAAAAAAACCAATACAGGTAATCTACTAACCCCATGACCATAATCTTGAAAGGAGAGAATATGACAATACGTAATTTCGAAAGATGGGTCAAGGGTTGCTCGCTGCTAGTCTATCGGCTAGCTAAAGGAGGATAGTCTGCTGGTAAAGCACTGTTGCACTACGGAAGAAAAATCAAACACAAACTTCCTGCAGGATTTGGTCGAGAATCATCATATATTTCAGTAGACATCGGCAGTATCAGTGAGAGGCCAGTATGTATGTAAAATTTTCGGGTCACTAGATCGTAAAGCTAATTTAACGGATGCTGGCAGAGTATCTTGTCAATATCCCCTATTACGTAAAGAATGTAAGTTACATCCGAGCTTTTCTGGATTTTTAATCAGTTTCTGGCATTTTTTAACAACATTATTGGTTTTTGTTAGAACAAATGAACTGCAGACCAGAAAATTTCAAAGACCATTTAATAAGTTGTCCCAATTTTGATTTAATCAACTTATGTGGAAGTGTAGTATAAAGTGTGGAAAAATTATAACTGTCGATGGATGAGACTGGTCTTTGAATAGATTGTAGTTCATCTTAAACTTCAATTGATTTTTTTACACTCCAAAAGTAATTTACACCAGAGTTTTGATAAGTTTTTTTCACAGTATTTAACAACCAATTCCTTTATACAAGTAATTGAGGTCTTAAATGGATGAATAAATTGGTAGTAGAACACTTACTAGATGCCGAAATAAAACGATATTTGATGGTATTTTTGTGAAGCTTAGGAATCCAGTACATGGTAGGCAAGGTCTTATCTTTAGGTGGAACTTTAAGCATTCCTGTATCCTTAAAATGTTGTTGGGTTAACGTTTTTTTTTCGTCCCAATTAGTAATTCTGAAAGTTGTTGATTTGTCCAGTTCGTATTGTTAGACATCGATATAATATTTCCTTCAAACGATATTAACGTTGTTGAAAGTCTTGTCAAACTACAATCTATTCAATAAGTACAAACACAAATTTTTTACCAAGATCCTTCAATTTTGACTTAATTCTTTTTAAAGACAGCTTAGGAGGTGGCTCGATATAACTCCATTCTGTTGGTGACATTTGTTATAATTTTATCTGTAAACAAATTTAAAGCTTTTTTGTTTGCACCACTTTTTACAATAATTGGTAACTGCGTCTTTAATTATATCAAAACAATCTTGCCAGTTTATTTTAGAAGGTGGGCGATATTTAGGCCCTTTTCGAAAGAATTATCGAACTTCTTTATCTTCAATGATATTTAGATCCCCCGTTAATATATGTCCGCAAGGGTCATTTTATAAGACACTTTTATGATTGGAACGCTCAATCAAATCGAAAGTAATATCAGTGCTCCTTGAGGATAAGCATGTCCTCTTTGCTAGCGGCACCAGTAACACTACCAGTGAGTCATCCCAGGGTTAATTCAAAACGATAATGTCAAATCCGTAACCCGGATCGGTAAAGACATAGTTTTTCATGATATTTTATGACTATCACTCTGCATCATGAATAAACCGTACTTGGCTATTTCGGTATTCCATGTAAACATTTGAATACGACAAGAAGACCCCATAAGACTTATCAAACGATGCATATTTTATCCCTTATTTTTACATGCATTAATCTCAATTTAATTGATTTACTTATTTTTCATTTAACATCTATAATAACCATTCATATTCAGAGCGTAAAGTTATTTAGGTCAAAACTAAATATTTTTAGAAATCACTTTACTTGTTACAAAATGGTGAATTAACCCGACAAGGAAGTCATTTCTGAAATGGCATTACCTCTGGTGGTGTGGGTAATATTTATTTGTAAGTAATCTGTTGTGCATTGTGCTTAAACAACTATGACTCATTAGGTACATCATCAAACATGAACACAATATATTGAAAGGTTTTTTCAGGCAGTATTAATATCTTTATTTACATTTAAATTATATTAATTAATGACCTTTACAGAAAACATATGCATGTGAAATACAAACAGGAAACTGAATGCATTATTAGAATGATTAGTACGTCAATATTACAAATAAGAATAGGAAATTTCATTTATTTGCTGTAGTAATGTTCAAAACGTTATTTAATGAGTGTTTGTTTTGGATGGGGCTTATAAAAGGGGGCAATGGGTTAACTGCTATTGTGTTATTGGGTAACATTGATTCTCTGTTAAATGTTATTGAAAAATATGATTTTGTGTTAGCTGTTATTGGGCAATTCTGTGTTATCTGTCATGATAGATTTTCAGTTCACTGTTAGCTGTTTTTGAACAGTTCAGTTTGATGTTATCTGTTATTACAAATCAGTATGTTAGCAAAATATGAACAGAAAAAATATTTGGTAAGCAAAATCACCGAGTCCTATCACAGTACTGACAAACTCAAAAGTGACCAGAATTAAGTATTCAGTTCCATAATGACAAGCATATGTCTTTTGCACAATTGAATAGTGTTGGTTTTATACTGCCGCAGTCAGCCGCTTTTGATATTGCAAATCTTGACTTTATTTAATGCACAATACTTAATGTTTGACCATACACCCATTGATTGCACCAATTTATCATTTTTTTTGCGGTCGTATATTGGTATGGCGTTGGCGTCGGTGGACAACGTAAGTTTGGTTCCAGCGCAAGGATCATTATCAATTTTTTGTATAATGTTTCTTGGCACATACGGAAGCTAAAATTTTGCATTTCTTGCCCTTCCATTTCAGAACAAGAATATGTGTCTAACGAACACAATGCCCCGCCTTGCAACTATTTTAAACAATGCTATATTTCGTGATCATTTAAGCATGAAGTTGGTTGCATGGATATATTCTTATTTGCTAAATTATACCCTTTTAGGCATTTAGTGTCATTGGTGTTTAATGATATAGCATTCATCCTTCACAGAAAAGAAACTTAAATATACCTATAGATAAACCTGAAACTATCCCCCTTTTTTCCGTTATCAGTAAAGTATGACGTTGGTGGCATGGGTAATATTTGTTATGTTTTTTGTTAATTTATATTCTAATGTGCATTTGTATAAAGTTTCATGATAATAGCATACATTCGTCACAGAAAAGAAACTTCAACCTTAGGGTAAATTTCATACTACCCCACCTTTTTTCCATGATCATTGAAGCATGAAGTTGGTAGCAAGGATATATTTTTATTATAATTTTTGTTTAATTTGTGTATTTATATCACGTTTCATGATAATAGCATACATCCTTCACAGAAAAAAAAACTTAAACCTAAGGGTTAACCTCTTAGTAACCTCCTTTTTTCCATGATCAGATAAGCTTGAAGCTGGTAGCAAGGGTAAGTTTTTATTACGATTTTTGTTGAATTATACCCCAATGTTTACTATATAAAGTTAGTGTATACAGTATTTTATTGATATAAAGAAATATGCATAATATTCATATAGATAATAAAGGATTGGAAAACAAGTGGAAAACCACTTTTACAAATTGCTCTTCTAATACCAAAATATATTAAACTAATTATGCACACAATATGGCATGATATAAGTATAAAGTTGAAATAATTTTCAATATAATTAACATACAAATACGAAATACTGATATAAGGATGTTACATTTTTAGATGACTAAGTGCACAATAAATATTCTAGTAATAGATAGATAGAATACAAGACGAGCAATAAGTTACATTCAGAATCTTTTACTGGAACTGATATACATTTGGACGATCAAAAAGTTAAAACAGTTGTTTATAATATTACGATTACCATACAATAAATTATCAATTTAATGACTACCAATTATTCCAACAAAAAGTTCATTGCTTAATCTTAAATTAGAAAGGCAATTTAACAGGAAATGTTGTTTAGAATTCTCAACCTGATGGCAAAATCAACAACACGGGTCTTCTTCCAAATTCTTTTTGAACTAGTGATCTTTTAATAAACTGCTATCGGTCCTAAGTCTGGCATGGAGAATTTGCCAAATTCTACTTACAACGTAAAAATATTTTGGCACTGACGATTTGTTTTCCAGAAATGATTCTAAAGATGATGATGACATACTATTTTGAATATCATTTGGAAGTTCATTCCATAATCTAATACATAAAGGAATAAAACTATTATAATGTAAGGTGATAAGAGTATGTACAGGAATAATGCGATTAACATTGCGAGTTCTATAAGTATGCATATCCTGAAATCTATGAGGGATACGCTGGAGTTTCATTATTGACTATTTTATAAAACAATGAAATTTTATGTTTTTGACGACGAGCGTCTTAGGTTTCTAATCAACATTCCCGAAACAAGAGATATATACTGGTTAATTTTGTGGCACGATACTGACAGCTTCACGGTTTAAATTTTCCAATCTATCTTTCATGTATCCCATATAGCATCAACATATTAAAAGAGTGGTCGAATATAACTAAAATACATATTTTCCAGCGTATGTCTGTCTAATTTTAATTTCAACTTCCGAAGAAAATTTAATCTAATATTTCCTTTTGAAATTACTTATACGTTAATCTTCACAGAAAAAAACTTCAACCTAAGGGTAAACCTCATACTACGCCCCTTTTTTCATTGATCAGTGAAGCATGAAGTTGGAAGCATAGATACATTTTTATTAGGATTTTTGTTGCATTATACCCGAATTTATATCCATACAAACTTTCAGAATTATAGCATATATCCTTCACATAAAAAAAACTTGAACCGGAGGGTAAACCTAACATGGGATGGACGGACGGACAGGCGAACGGACGAACAGACGGACCGATGGACAGATCCGAACACTTCATGCCCCTACTATCGTATGCGGGGAATGAAAAGGAACAAAGAAGGGATGAAATTTGGCGTTTTTACATATTTGACTGCAGAACCTTTATTACTTATCGGAATTTGATGGGATTTCTTTCAGTGTTCTCCTGAGGAAATTTCCAGTCCGTCGCATATAATTGATTTCACGTATTATGTACCGTTCATGAGATAAATGTTACCCAAAAGAGGCTAATCCTAGTTTTAGTCCAATTTTGATGCAGTATTTTCAATGGATTCTTAATGAAAAATAAACATAGCATTAAACAATTAGAATTTTGATACCTTGCTTCCTATCCGAACTGTAGGAGACAAAATACAAATAATACCGAAGTTGCATTAAAAACAGTAAATTTCGTTATGCTTTACACGTGTTTCAAGGAGAAACCTCTCATCAGCAGCATTAAAATCAAATGATATGGAAAGCTACATGTATAATCCAAAAGTAGTCCAAAAAGAAGTACTCATTAGAAAAATATCGAAATAGGAAGCCAAATCCAGTACCAAGGACATCTACCGAGTGCCATACACGGAATGAATTTAAATAAAAACACGCAAGGTGAAATGTTCATGTCAGACAATGACTATGGGTTAGAATTTTAATAAAAACACGCAAGTTGAAATATTCATGTCAGACAAGTCTGACTATTGGGCTGGTGAATACCCTATATATCTGCAAATTACTTAATTTTTTTTTAATTTTTCATCGGATTTCAATGGGACATTTTGTTTTTGGATTCCTGTCTTTTGATTTAACCTTTCAGTAATGTACAACCAGATTTCGCCTAACTCTGACTGTTTCCGAACTATAAGGGGTCAAAGGGGCTAAAATTGCAATTTTAACAAAATGCAGTGCACGTTAAATCTTATTTTTCATTTTTGTCTTATATGTGTATTGATAGCTTTTGTCAAAAAGAAGAATTCATTCCCCAAAATATCCAAATAGGAAGCCAAATCCAGTACCAAGGACATCTACCGAGTGCCATACACGGAATGAAGCCTCAGCATTTTATAGTGGTTAGAATTTTAATAAAAACAGTAAATTTATATAACACGCAAGGTAAAATGTTCATGTCAGCCAAGTCTGACTATTGGACTGGTGCATACCTTCGAGGACCTCTGGTCCACCAGCAGTGGCAAAACTGGGCCAAAAATGCATATCTGCAAATTACTTAATTTATTTTTATTTTTCATCGGATTTCAATGGGACATTTTCTTTCTTTTTGGATTCCTCTTGATCTAACCTTTCAGTAATTTGCAACCAAATTTCGCCTTACTCTTACTGTTTCCGAACAATAAGGCGCGAAAGTGGCAAAAATTGCAATTTTAACAAAATACAATGTATGTAAAATTTTATTTTTCATTGAATGTTTTCAGACTGAGAGTGCAATTAAGGTCAAATCTGTCTCCTTTGTGTATAAAGATATCGAAAAATTCAGTCTCAGAGTTTGAGAGTTTGTGGCTAGCGTTGGCTTTTTCGCAGAGCTGATGTGAATAAAATTACCAATACCTATCTCAGTACTGACAAACTTAAAAGCCACAAGAAGTATTGTCTTTGTGATGCTAAGTATGCAATGTGCAGTTGAATATATCTATTACCTTGTTTTACTGCGTTGCTTTGTGTTGTTGAAACTAGTTAAGGATGATCTTTGATGGGCCATGATTGTATATCTTCTCCACAAGAAAGTTTTATGGAATAAGATGACTGTTATCATGGTTTTTACATTAATATGTTAGCTGTTATTGACTTGATATACACTGTTAGCTGTTATCAGTAATTTGAATTATCTGTTATCTGTTATTGGAAAATCAATTTGCTGGTAGGCTGTTATGGGACCCATCCCCCTTGTCCCCCGTCTGATAAACTTTTCAGATTTTTATTCAGATATTATTTTCTACGAGTCTAGAACAATGATCAATCGCTCTTTGTTAACATCGTGAATTTGGTATTTATTATAATTACATGTATATTCACCAGCCCAGTAGTCCAGTACTTCGGTGCTGGCCCGAAAACCGATTTTTTTTTTGGAAACATCAATTTGAAAATTTTATTTTAAACTTAGGAGAATCTTCCTCATGCAAAGCTCTGTCCTTAGCTGAGTTTGGCTTTCTTTTTAGATCCTTTTGATTATTTGTTCTCCATCAGCCTTTGTACAACTTTCGATTTCTGGATTTCCAATGTTTTGATTTTATCTGCACTGATGAGACATTAGTCGTCGAAATGGTCATATGCAGAAAGTTAATTCACAGTAACTTCGGTATTTTGTTATTAATTACTACTGGGTTGATGCCACTGCTGGTTGACTGTTAGTCCCCGAGGGTATTCACCAGCCCAGTAGTCCAGTACTTCGGTGCTGGCCCGAAAACCGATTTATATTTTTGGAAACATGCAATATCTCAATTTGAAAGTTTTGTTTAAAACTAAGGAGAATCTTCCTCATGCAAAGCTCTGTCTTTAACTGAGTTTGGCTTTCTATTTAGATCTTTTTGATTAGTTGTTCTCCATCAGCCTTTGTACACATTTAGATGTCTGGAATTTTATCTGCACTTATGAGACATTAGTTGTCGAAATGGCCATATGCAGAAGGTAAATTCACAGTTATTTCGGTATTTTGCTATTTATTACCACCGGGTCGATGGCAGAGGGTATTCACCAGCCCAGTCCAGTACTTTGGTGCTGACCCGAAAATCCATTTTGTTGGCACTATGAACAGAAAAAAGTACTGTCCATACCAGGAACAGTGATTTTTTCACTGTCATTCACTGTTCTCTGCTGTGGTAGTACTGTGAAATATCTATTAAGTACTGTCAAGAACTGTGCCAATCGGGGACAGTCATTAACAGTTATACCCAAGTACTGTGATTAACTGTCCAGTACTGTAACAGTTACTCGCAGTAAATGACAGTCTTTACGACTACTGTCATGCACTGTCCCGGATTGTTACAGTTCATGTCAGTTATTGACAGTATTTGGTGTTACTGTCATGCACTGTCCTTGATTGTAACAGTGCATGACAGTTAGCCACAGTATTTGAAATAACTGTGTTGCACTGTGGCGGATTGTGACAGTGCAACTCAGTTAATAACAGTGATTTTTTACCGTATATATACAAGTTAATTCCTTTTATCTATAATTATCTAAAATTTTCAAAATCAATCTATTTTTATAGATAAATTGTAATAGTGTTCATGGATATTTATTTATTTATTTTTTTAATGTATTTAAAAAATAAACTATTTTTATCTTAAGATTAACTCATTTGCCA
>MJUU01006818.1:45177-76899 GCA_002080025.1 Modiolus philippinarum | reverse complement strand
TTACTCAGATAACCTATAATCTACAACCCGTAAACAAAGATGATTACAGCAGATACAGGTATAGGTTCTACCATTTGTCAGGATATGTTAGATCTTATTGTTAGATAGTCTACGATAAGTTATAACAAATGTCAGCTGGAATCCTTTTTTTCTATTTTAGAAGTTAATTGTAGATGTGGGAGCTGTATAATGGTTTTTAATGGGAGGACTCTGAAGGAATTTTTTTTCTATTTTAGAAGTTAATTGTGGATGATGCTTTTTAATGGGTGGACTCGGAAGGAATCGTTTTTTTTAATTTGATTTTGTTAAATTATGAAAGCAATAAGCTTAAAATTGCGATAGGGTCTACGTGGGTCAAATTTGTAATACATAGATATTTAGCAATTGACATGTGTGTAAAACATTTAATGTTTGTATGTTGTGTCATTTATGTATGTACTTTTTTTCTATGCTTGATCCTTTATGGGTGTAATTTGCATAATAAAGTTATTAGAGTTATTATTAAAATCAGCAATAATATTATATTGAAATGTGTTTTGTATGTGGACTAACTGTGCACATTTATGCCCTTACATGAACAAGCTGTGGGCTTCTCCAAGAAAATACAATGAAGGTCATCTATTATAATAAAACTGCCATGATTCATTATTATGTAATTACGACAAATTGTGAAATTCCCAGTCTCGTTTTGGATGACATTATGGTAAAGAGTCGGTAAGTCTTGTTATGTAACACAGATATTACCCTAAAATTGTAACTCAAAATAATTTATGTCCTAACCTAAACTTTTGACGTCATATTATTTGTAAATTTAGATTCCACAATAACGAAATTTATTGGAATATAGGATATTTTTGTTTGATACGGACTTAATCATGGAACTGTGTGAATCACGGCCAGCTAAATGAGTTATACCGTGGTAGAGCACGTATCAAATACAATATGCATTCTTATTGCTTATTCACAAAATGATCATTAGTACTCTAATGATCTCAAGATGAAGAACAACAATAAAAGTGTTGTTCCTTTGCTTGTTTTTACCATGTATTTGTAGAGACTTTGTCTCATGTGCATTTACTCCATATCCTTTTATTCGCCATCTATAATAAATTGAAACTAGAGGTTGTCGGAACCACAGCTATCCCCGCACTCAATATTTGACACAGATAGCAGTTGTTTTACACCCTGGGCATAATTTTTCTCAATAGTTTGTAAATCAAACTATTGATAGTCATTATTATTACAAAAAGAATTTCAGGATATTTGGTTGTTAGGTAGAATTCAACAAAACAAATGGTCTTTGAGACTTTCAGGAAATTTACCAAGATTGGAATCAAATATTTTTGAAATCAAATTGATTAAATTGTTTGTCCTAAATTAAAGAAGCTGTTTAAGTATGGTTGCTATGTGGTCTTTGAGACATTAAGGAAAATGATTGTCTTAAACTAAAACAAATTATTTTAGTATGATTGCTAGGTGGAATTAAAAAACTTAGTGGTCTTTGAGATTTGCAAGAAATTTACCAAAATTGGAATCAAATCCAATTGATAAAAGTATTTGTCCTAAATTAAAGACGCTATTTAATAATAAGAAAAAGAAGGGAAACGGGGAATGTGTCAAAGAGACAACGACACTAAGGGGAGCAATAACAACTCAAAGCCACCATAAGATCTTCAATGAACGGTGAGGAAACCCCACATCCAACGGTAGTTCGGAGTTGGCCCCTAAATAAAAGAGTAATCAAGTTCAGCGAAATAAGCATCTTCCTAGACTCCGATAGACATAAAGTGAACTAACTAGAAAACAGACAAGACACACAAAGGCTTAATAAATTTCCTGACTTAGGACAGGCGCAAACCTGCTGCGGCGGGGTTAAACTAGTTTTATTGGGCCCAAACCTTCCCCCTATAGCCAATGTGATAAATAAAAAAACGATCGTAACAACAGTAAAATTCAGTTGGCAACAGGACTGAGTCAACTGTGAAAAATGAAACTGAAAGAACTAAATATACGGACATAAACAATTCTACCTAGTATGTTTACTAGGTAGAATTCAAAAAAAAAAAAAAATAAATAAATAAATAAATAAAATAAATGGACTGAGACTTTAAGGAAATATTACAAAATCGAAATCAAATATTTTTTAAATCCACGGACGGACGGACAGACAGACGGAGGGTATAACAATATCCCAGAACTTTCTTCGAAAGTGTGGGGATAATAAGCTTACATTTCTATTTTTTCGTTGTTAATACATTCTTTCTTGCAATACGTACGACCGGTGTGAACAGAAACGCGCACGTGACCCCCTTTTTCTATTTCACGGCTTATTGAGTGATACTGACATTATAAGGCAATTCAGATCAAAGGAAATTTATACAAATTACCGATTTTGTTAGATTTTCAAAGTTTTAACAGCAAGGCTTGCTGATCAATTTTACTATATAAAATTCAACAATCAACAGTTTAAAAATATTATTACTTACAATGTCATTAAGGCTGTGAGGTCAATGATTCTTATCGAAACAATCTGCTACGAGGGTCGATGAGAACTAAAGCATCATCATTTTTAAAAATGCTGATGTGGCCAGTTACTTGTCCTCCATTCATTACAAATATGTCGTCGTTCCAGCTGATAAGGCCCCTAATAATATTGTTTTTATTTGCAAAAATCATTACATATTTTTTTAAAAGAAAGAAGTAGGCATTGATAATTCCAATGGCAATCCAACTTACGCAGCTACTGCTGTGTCTAAGGAGGAGATATCACAGAACGATAAAATTGTTTTGCTTTCCTTCGGGATATCTATCAAGGATAAAGACAGAGATCTCCCCTCTTTGCACTGGCTACCAAAATTACACAAATGGGCATACAAAGAACAGTTCATCGCTGGATCTGCCAAATGTTCTACAAAACCTATATCTAAGTTGCTTACCCCAATCTTGACAGCTGTAAAAAACAGGCCTTCCAAAATACCGTGATACTTGTTTTTCAAGAAGCAGTGCAAATAGAATGCGGATTTTGAAAAACTACAAATATCTTCTTGACAACTTAAACTCTACATCATTATTACACTGTAACAGCATTAAAACGTTTGACTTCTCCACACCTTATACTACCATTCCTCATGAACAACTACAGAACTACAATTTTGGCTGAAAGGTTTAATTCATAGATTTTTCTCTCGTAAGAAAAGTGAACGTAGATAAAGGTACATTGTTGTAGGTAGAGAACAAGCATATTTTGTGAAAACTGACTCCGAATCAGAGAAAAACTATATAGAGGAAGACGTAATTAAAATGTTAGAGTTTTGGAGGACTTGTTTTTCAACAGACTGTCGGATTTCCAATGGGCACAAACTGTGCATCTCTCCTAGCCGATCTGTTCTTCCACTCTTATGAGGCCGAATGCATCAAAGGGCTTCAAAATAAAGGTAAAAAATGGTCCAATCCTTTAATTATAGCCTTCCTTATATAGATGACATTTTTCACTTGTCCAATCTTTTAATTGTAGCCTCCCTTGTATAGATGACATTTTGTCACTAAAGAAGCCTCGCTTTGGCGATTTTCTTCTGATCCACCCCAAAGAGCTCTTAATTAAGGATACTACAGACACTTCCACATCAACCTCATTCCTTGACCCTCATCTTCAAATTGACAACAGAGGTAGATTTCAAACTAAGCTGTACGACAAACGCTGTGACTTCACTTTTTCAAAAGTCAACTTCCCTTTCTTTGTAGCAACATCCAAACAGCGGCGACATACGGAGTTTACATACCCAGCTCATTCGCTATTCAATGGCCTCTGTCGATACAGTGACTTCCTTGAAAGAGCAAAGTTCACAAATAGGCTACTTAAATATCTTTATGTTACCAAAACTTGAAGTCATCTTTCCAGATGTTTTATGGTCGACATCAACATCCTGTGGACCGCTATGGAATATCTGTTTCCCAGATGACAATAGATCTTTCCCTTTAAAAGCTTAATTGTTGTTTCCTCTACCGGATTTGACCTTACTACCGGATTTGACATGTTAAACACAGCAGGTGCCTTATAAGAAGCAAGATATGCCTACTGTACCAATGCACTTGATCTCACCTATATCTTTTTTTATTGTGTCCGTGTTGTTCATTTTTGTGTATCTTCAATTTTCTTTTCTGTACCGTACTAATATTGTGTTTCTGTTTCTTTGTTGTTTCCGATGTTGCCATTGTCCTTGGATTATTCGTTTTGGATTGACGGTTCGGTTCTTACTTTACAGCCCATTATTAGACCACGTTTCAATATTTCCGAAAAAAAAAATCATAATAAATGAATGAATAAATAAATACAGAATATAGGACTTTTTGTTTTTGATACGGACTTTATCACGGTAGTATATCAGGTGAGCCCGCTAGGGCGAACCTGATATGCTACCGTGATAAAGTCCGTATCAAAAACAAAAAGTCCTATATTCTGTTTATCGGGAATTTCCAAATGTTGCAGTATCGTTGTTAATTTTGAAAAAAATAAGGGGAACTTTTTCTTTGGCGAATAATTCATGCGTAAATTGTATTGTGCACAATTCTTGTTGACGTCAGGGTAGTGTGACGTCACATCCTTCTGTACGTTGGGTTTGAACAAGACACGTCTTGTCATTTTAATTTCGTTGGAAATAGTGTAACAAATGATGAAAATAGCCTCTGGTATAAAACAACAATTCAACATACAATCAATGCCGCAATATAGTAAGTAATTATTGCTTCAAATGGACATCACCCGTGAAGATTAATTTGTCAAAGACAGACCGTCATTTGAGCATGGCGCCTTTCTTGTCACTGAAAACACCCTGCATAATTCAAGATTGTGGGGGTTTGTAGTAACGGGGTAGGCGTCTCTTTGTCTTCATTTAAACTCGGCGACAGTTCATTAAAAGAAAGCAAACCATCATAGTGAATTGGATTCATGGCCTGATGTTTTTATTGCAGTGTCAAGGTATGAATTTTTCATAAGATACAATCAAGAGATATGGGGTAATGTGTATTTCTGTTTGAATTACTAAGAATTTCAAAATTGTTTACTGTTTGTTGTTGCAAATAATTTTCATTCATGAGTTGACTTTACATTCAGATTAATGCGCGTCGCTTCAGTTCGCGCATGTCATCTGACGTACTGACCCAATAAATTTTTGATATGGTCCAATACGTTGATAATGACTTTATCGGTCAGTGCACATCAAAGGCAAGAAGCATAAATTATCGATAAATAAATATAATATATAAATAGAAAAAAAATATTTAAAAAAATGGCAGAGGTTCTCCTTTTAATCCTGGTAATACATATTGCTAAAAAAACTTAATAAGTCATCTAAAAAATTGGAACACAGGGTTCCAATAAATTGCTGACATCAAAATATTACATATTGCACAGTACTTTTTTCCCAAAACAAATTCAGTTATCTCGTTTAAGTCTATCGCATCTAAAATCTTCACTGTCCTTTTCAACCAATTACAAACCAATTTTCAAAAGAATTTGAGCAGTGGTTCTCATGTTAGAGACAATACTGAAAGCTTAACAAGTTTGAAAGTAACTGAAATAAAGGGCATTGGAAAAAGTTTTACTGCTATGTAGAATCGCCGAAAATAACTACTCTTTGAGAGTTTCAGGACATTTGCCAAATCTGGAAGAATATGTTTTTTATACACTAAGATTTTATTTTGACCCGGCAAAGTCTTTTACTTCTTTTTTCAAGCTTTATTTCCTCCCTTTTGAAAAAAAATATCTCTTTTCATTATCTTTATCTGCTTATTATTTAGTTTAAGACACCCAAAAAGTGTGTTAATATATATAGTCCCCGGACCGAAGATTTTGAAAAAAGGTTTGCTGTACACAAAGGTATAACAGCAATATTTTTTAGGTATTTGCATACAAACAAACTAATATTTTAACATTCCATCAGGTGATTGTAGGAAGATTATATTTGCTGGTGAAGTGATGACGTCATTTTTTCACATTTTTTTTTCTAAGTCTTATTTAAGGTCATCATAAAATGTTTTAAATATTTTAAATGTAATGAGTTATTCACATTTGATAATCTGATAAGCCAAAATTTGAGTTTCGACATAAACAATCGATATAAATCGATTTTTTTGTCTCGGAAAGTGTTTTTTGATATCCTTGAGGCATTGAAATATTTTGTAATGGAGTATATTTATATAAATGCCCTATTATGTTGATTTTTCATTTTGATTCGTCAGATTTCCTTTGAAATTGATATATATTTTACTAGAAATTCAAAATGATCAATTTACAGCAACATATACAAAAATCAAGTCTGATCATAGCATCGAATAGTCTATTCCAGGTTCACAGAGAATTGATAATTTATCAATGAAATGATTAACTCATCTCTATGTAATCATTTTCTTGTCATTTCAACTTCTAGGTTTGTTTGTTTTTCGTCACATTTAATTCGTTAAACATTTTAAATCTGATCTTATTCAAACATTAAACATTTTTAAAAGTTACTCTCAATCTGTGAATACATCGGCAAACGAATACCGAAGCAAGAACGAGGAAAGGGGAAAATCTAAAATCATAAATACAAAATCACGGCAATTCACAGCAACACGAATTGAGACATATGACAAAGACTATATTTTAATATTTATTTACTAAAAGAGTAGTTTGTTTTGAAATACCAGGGCAAATTGAAATTCAGAATGGGGTCTACGGTCAGCTACAATTGTAGTCTCCCAAATGTTGCTTAGTAAGCCCTACATAAAATAAGCAACCACGCCCGAATAAACGGGATATATTTTAGGCCGGGAGAGCCAAGGAAGATGGGGGTGGGCAATAGGTCTTCCAGAAGCTTACAGATCCTATGGGAGTTGAATGATCATACATAAACGATCAGGCATGGTGTAGGATTTATTTTTTTGGAACTATGTCGAATCTTATACAATTAAATGCTGATCGAAATATATTTTTTGCATTAATTTATTGATTGATAATATTTTTGATTTATTATTTCTCAATGACAATGTAGTGTGCAGTTTGTGCCGTAGTAGCTCATTTGCTAGGTCTTTTTAACGTTGAAACAACTCATATTCGTACATTTATCATTGGTTTGTTGTAATTGCCAACTTTGTCATGTTCTTTTTTGTTTTGATCTGATTATTTGTTTCTTTAGTGTTTTGTGTTTTGTTTTGTATATACCCAAAACAAAATTTTTCGAAGTAATGGATTCCTCAGACAGATGAGAGGTTAAATGTAAACTCTTGCAACCTTCGACAAAGAAGCGACGTGCTGTATCAAAATGTGGTTTCTGTTGCATCAAGGGATCTGCCCGTCGTGCAAGTATAATCGTTGGTACGATGCAGGGCTTTTCTACTGTACTACTATTAGTCAATGACAGAATCGACAGAGTTCAAGATGATTCATTCCACAGGAACAAAGAAGTAGCACTGAATAAAGGGCTACGCCGAGCACAGCATGATACGACCGCAGCATGTCGACCACTGAAATTTGAACAAGTGTAATTTAAAGTGAATGTGGACACAGTAAAGAGCTTAACACTGTAATTAGATAGACATAATAAGGAGCTTGACACAGTAATTAGCTGGACACGGAGTAGGCCAGGGGAACATAAAAATTAGCCCTTTTAATCCCTTAAAGCTATGAAAAACTGTAAGAGTTACACAGAAACCGTTGACATACTACTGAAAGCCTACATCAAAAGGAATCAGAAGTAAAAAAAACATTAAATCCTATGAAAATAAAGATATACGATATTTTGAAAAGTAGTACTTTTGGCACCTTGACCCCTTATTGCTAGGAGAAGGTAAGAGATACACCAAATCTGTTTACAAACTACCAAAAGCTTACAAAGAGAGGAATCAAAAGAAAAAAATCCCATCGAAATCCAATGAAAAATAAAGATTTCACATATTTTGAAAAAATAGCAATTTTGGCCCCTTTATAGGTCGGAAACGGTAAGAGATACGCCAAATCTGTTGCATACTGCTGAAAGCTTACAACAAAAGGAATCCAAAGAAAAAAAATCCCACCGAAATCTGATGAAAAATAAAAAATTTAGTTAATCTGCACATTTGCAATTTTGGCCCCTTTGGAACCTCATTTCTAGAAAAGGAAACAAGATATCAAAAGATATGATGGTGCAGTGCTAGTTAACTTTTCATAGCGAATCCATTGCAAAAAAACTGCATTAAAATCGGACTAAAAATAAGAAAATAAAACAATTTTGATATTTGCCCCATTTTGGGCCCATTTATTTATGAACGGTACATGCGACGTAAATCCTTTGACATGCTACAGACTGGAAATTTCCCCATGAGTACACTGAAAGAAATCCATCAAAATCTGATAAATAATAAATATTCTACAGCCCAATATATGAAAACACCTAATTTGGCCCTATTTGGCATTTTTCTTCAAAACGGATGGGGCCAGTATACCCAAAAACCAAAGCCTTCCTTTTGTGCCAAGAAACATTGTGTGAAAATATCATAAGGATTGATCAACTAGAACTTAAGTTATCGCACGGAAACGAAGTGTCCACAGACACCGACGACGACGACGCCAGTATCATACCAATATACGACCTCAATTTTTTTTTGCGGTCGTATAAAAACGAAATCTACGTTACGCTGAACATCAATGTCACAGTGTATGCTATTAAATTTTTACCAAGCAATTGAAAAAGGTCAAATCAAAATGTACGAGCAATATATCGTCACCGGACTCGCTTGGACAAAAGCCAAATATACCTGATCGTCCTTCCCTCAATCTTCTGCTGCAAACTTCGACTTCGACTAGAAGTCTATGTGTTTATTCAGTACCATTTCCGGTATTGTGGCTTGAAACAGAGACCCCATAAGTAAAGCTACAAACAAGTTACTTTGAAAAACGTATGTGCAAGTGCTGAATGATGCGGCGATTGGGTCCGTATCAGATAGATGTTGATATTGGTGCTCAGTACCAGTGCAAATATCACCATGCATATGTATCCAAGAGAAACATCAAATCGAAATCTTGTGACAAATATCTCAAGAGTCGATCTATACCAAAGAGCTTTTTACAAATAAGATTCTAAAATTGATGAACCATTTTTCCACGCAGGCGAGATGTTTGAACTTCAAGAGCTTCTGGATAAATATAAATGATATTTTCATTAGGATGGTGCCGATTGTCCAGATTATCGATCTCATCGACTAAGGGACCAACCATTTAACTTGAAGGGGGGCTATGGTTTTTTTCTAAAAAAATATTTTGGAGCTGATTTTTTATGAAAAAATATTTTGGCTGCCAAAATGCTGAAAAAAAAATTTCTGAAGGAGGCTTTCTGCCCCCAAAAATAATGTTAATTATGCAAAAAAATATTTTGTTGATACACGTGAAAAAAATAAAATAATTTCTGTCCAGAAAAAAAACATACCCCCCCCCCCGTCAGGTTAAATGGTCGGTCCCTAAAAGAAAAGCTGAAAAGTCATTATGGAGATAGAGTCATATTCAAGGTACAGACTAGTAGCAGCCATAGCAGCAATTGAAGCGCTTTTTCCACTGTCGTATTCCAAGCACAAGGTTGCTAACAGAATAGATGTCAAAATCGTGTTCTATTTAAAGCCATGGCTATTCTTAGGATCAAAGTTACCCCTAACATAGATTTGTCTTGCTGTGATAATGAAGAAGTGATATTTGATGCCTCAGCTGTTGCATCATCTGGATTTCAAAGTATTGTTGCTCGTTCTCTGTGTTCACTTTGTTATTGGTGTCTAGATTCGGTTGCATTTGTCTAAGAGTGGGCGAAGTAACCAGCCCATATAATTTGCAGGTACGCTTGTACTAAACTTGTGTAAAGCTTTGCCTGGCTCCCATGCTATAACTGGTTGCGATTCAACAAGTTGCCTTGTAAAACAAGGAAATGTCAGACCTTGGAAACTGTGCAAATCAAACTTATCCACATTTTCTTTTCTCGCCGGGCTGTCTACACTTCTCTTAGATGAGATCACAGATAATTTGGAACAGTGTGTCCTGCGTATTTACAACGAATCTCCAACAACTGCATGATGAAACCAAATGCGGTATTAACTATTTGCAAAAAGGGGTCACAAAGTGAGCTTTTACCCAACCCAGAGCACTCTTTAATTTGGCTATCTTCGTTGCAGTTAAATCAAGATGGTTGAGGGTGGAGAAAAGGTGATGATGGATTACAATACTTATGACGCTTGAAACAATGCTTAAACAAATCACGAAAAATAGTCAAGTCTTTTTTCAAATCCTAAAATTGTGCACTTCGGTGTTCTGTAAAGCAGCTGAATTACGTTGTACTGAAGCTTGTTTGTGTGAAGGTGGCGATAATTGTGAACAATGATGTGGGTGATAACAATTTTTCATCTGATGAAGAATCGATCTAAACCAGCATGGTTAATGTTTCACAGGGACCGGTTGTTGTATTTGTAAATGTTGATTTATTCCGATCCCATGGTCATTTTGTTCATATGAACATAGTTTTCCATAATTCTGTAAATACTTATATGTATGTTATCAATATTTTTATAGGTTGTGCAATATAATGCATGCAGACTATATCTTTAATTTAATGCATTCGAATATTAATATATAATCTATAATCTCCCTTGTGGACTTCAACCTAACATGGTGCGGGAGCTTGAGATCATATAGACTGATTCGAATTGAATTTAACATTCAAGTAGATGTAATCATGCCAAAGAGGCCATGCATTAGAGGACAGGCCTTTTTTACCGTGTACATAATTCTTTTGTGTTTGACTTTACGTATTTAAATCATGTATTATGCTTTGTTTTTGTTTGTTTAATGTTTGTTTTGTATAATTTGGCATTACAGTCGCTTTTATTAACTTACATTGCATAAAAAGTTAAAAACAACACCAGATTTTGGTTTGTTTGCTTTGAATGAGCTTAAAACGCGTCAAGAGCTTACTGCCGGTTGTCATAGACACAAAAATACGGTACTTGTGTATAGTTGAACTCTTTCCTCAAACGTTTAACATGTTATAAGAACATGATTTTTGTTTCCGTTTAAATTATATAGAGTTTTGAACTGTGAAGTAAATTATCTGAATTCATGGGCACCAATTTAAAAATGGCGCTTTCGACACCTTCGCACGGGAAATCGGAGAATCACCTGATGGTTTCATATACTAGAAATGTATGAATTTCTGTTGCAATAAAAAAAATGCCGATGAGTACAGCGAAATCATTTTCTAGAGCAGATATGCTATTCGGTCCAGGGACTAAAAATTGATTGATGTTCCATGGAACACTTGTGTCGCCTGCACTACAGAAGAGCCATTCTTGGCCAAGTGAACCTCTAAAATCTGTAAAACAAAATTGTAAGTATCAGGTGCACAATTAAATCAAGTGATCAACAAATTATGAAAGGTTGGTTGGAATATGACCTAGAGTTTTGAAAGAATACCACATTAATAAACTAAATTAATAGCAAATGAGCTATTTTGGCTCAGAGAACCTCAAAAATCTTTTAAATCAAAACAGTACGTATCAGATACACAACAACATCAGGTAAACAACATATCCTGCAAGTTTGGTTTGAATCTGACTTATAGCTACGATGGAGTTGAGGATTAACTAACCAGAATAACAAATGAGCAACTTGGGCTCCGTGAACCTCTAAAATATGTAAAATCAAAATTCTAAGTATCAGGTGCACAACTACACCAGGTGAAAAACATATCCTGAAAGTTTGGTTGGAATTGGAGTAGCAGTTTTAAAGGAGTTGGGGATTCAAAAACTGACAGACTCACAAATGAGCAATTTGGGCTCCGTAAACCTCTAAACTATGTAAAATCAAAATTCTAAGTATCAGGTGCACAGCTTCACCCGGTGAACAACATATCCTGAAAGTTTGGTTGGAATCGGACCAGTAGTTTTGAAGGAGTTGCGGATTCAAAAACCGACAGACGACGCAGGACAACGACGCAGGACGATTGATTGATTGATTGATTGGTTGATGTTTTACGCCAACTTCAGCAATATTTCAGCTATATTGTGGCGAGAACTGTTGAGTATATTGAACAATTTAAATAAATACATAAAATATCAATGTAAAACCATATAGCTTTATACAAGTAAAACAAATGTGTAAAATGTTAAAACATTATAAAAGAAATTTGGTTTAACAGTAACAATATTAGAAATTAGAAACTAGTTTTAAATTGATCTTTTTAAACGACGCAGGACGACGACGACGACGTAAGACGACGGATAGTAATCCCTATGTGTCGACTCTGCTTACAGCAGGCGACACAAATAAAGTGTAGAAACTATAAGATGTTTAGTAAAAGTTCGAGTACATTTGTAATGTAAGAAATACTTCTGCAGGAGCAATGAAACCATAAAAAAGTATCTGCAGCTTTGGTGGAATTTTCTTAAAAGGTATAAATACAGATGATCAGAATAGGATTTTTCTTCAAATTCAATGTTAAACTGTGTTCAGCGCTGGTGGTTATATTTTTGCAAAAATATAACGAAATGAGAAATCATTGTAAAGGACATTCCCTACATTATTCCACTACAGGTAAGCTAAATTTGCTTCAACAGTCCCAGGGCAGAATATGATATTTTTCCCATAGGGTCCAATGATGAACAATTTCTACACTAAAAGCAATGTTTGTATCGGATCTAAACGATTTGAGCAATTATTGTAAAGATCCTTATATAAAAGATTCCAGTGCACTTTATTTAAATTTACTTAAATAGTTTCAAAGAAAATGAAGAAATGATTTTTCCCCATTGTTGTTAAACTATGATCTGTTCTAGTGGCCATGTTTTTATCAAACCCAAAAGAAATGAACTATCAAACACAATTTCGGTAAAGATAAGTTAAATTTAGGAATTTTAAAGGAGATTATCAAAATATGATTTTCAGTGGTTTCAGAGGAGTTGATGAAAATGTGAAAAGTTAAAGGACTACAGGCGCCTATGAGCAATACAAAAGCAAACGAATACCGAAGGAAAAATGAGGAATATATCGACAAAAAAATATGAAACGAAAGGGAGAATTCTAAAATCACGACCATTCATATCCAACCCGAAGTGAGACAACATGACAAAGACAAATTAACAAATATGAACAAGAACGTCACAGAACTAAAGCACTAGCAGTGTGAACCCTTTCAAAAACTTGCGGTATCATAAAAAATTCCGGAAGGGTGAGCATGATCTGTTCCATGCGTGGTACCTGTCACACTGTCAGTGAAGAGTCTGGTTTTGTCACAGTCGGTGTTTGTCAGTTAGGTAATAATAAATTCTGGATCTACCAGAGGATATCTAGTCTCATCTGCATTGTAACGATCCGTCAAATCATGGTGACGATCGTTTAACTTCTGTAGTGACAATTGAAACAGTGAATGAACATACCCTTGATGTATAATTTTTGAGACAGTGCTTTCGCTCTGTTGACAGAATGTGAGCAGTCTTTATTAAAAACAATCTAGTGATTTTTTCATCCCCTAAATTGTCATAAAATTGAAAACGTTCAAACCGTACTGACTGTTTGTAAACCAATCATGGGAGTAATTTCGCTCTGTTGATATAATCGTTGTACAAACTACAGGCACGACAATAGCGAATGAGTTATGAAATGTAGACGATCCATATAACAAAGCTCATTTGTGCAGCTTACGTTTTAAACTTCACGCAATGACTGACTAATGACTGACTTCAGTTGATGTTATTCATATACATAACCGTAAGCCCTCAAGTGTAATTTTGAAGCTTGCGTATATTTCTTGTACATATTGCAACACTTCCAAACATCATTTTAATTGAATATTTCTGCAAAACAACCATCACTATTTGTTTTGTGTTTGTTCCAATTATGCTTTTGAAAGTTAATTGTCTAAACCTCTTGAAATACAGATGTTCAGCTTACAAGAAATAATAAATTTCAAACATAACATACGTAGTCAAATACCTCTACAATACTTATAGTTTCCATGGCATAATGTAAAAAGTAGTATGGGGTTTTGGTTTGGGCTGTTGGGCTGGGGTCTTGGGGTCAATATTTTGGGCTCAAATAAATGCAAAATATAGTATGGAAATTTGGTTTGGGGGTGTTGGGCTGGGTTCAACAGTTAAACTTTTTCTCAGATGATATAGTTAACATTTGCTTTCTCTACTTAAGATATTTAATATCATATAAATCAGATAATACAGAACTACAGAACCTGACAATTTTTACAAGTGATCTGAGTAATTAATTTGTGGTTTCTGAAGAAATGTCTTCACTGTTAACATATTTTATTAATTAATTGTCAATCATTTATACAATATAATAACACACAATACATAAATAAAAGTAAATAGGATCCGGAAACAAGTCTTAAAGGGTCTTATATAAAACTGTATCCTATAACTTATGAAAGATATGCATATTTTTATCTTTTTCTGTTAAAAATGATTTAGATGCAAAAAGTCCCTTTGATTGTAACTTTATCAATAAAATGTTGGTGTAAAAAGCATTTTATAAAAAATATTGTACAGCCTTAAATCATTTCTATATTTTTAAAAGTATTCTTTGACATTTCAACAATACTCAAACTGGATAAATTAAAGATTGATTTGTCTACCTGTAAAAGTCTTCTTTCGCTATGCCATAAGTTACACAAAGTGCAGCATGGTACGACCTCAGCAAATTGAACAGCTAGGGGTATAGATAGAAAAGTGTTGAAACAAAGGACTGTTGACATAGTGAAATGTTACCTTAACTTTGCTAGCAAATGTAAAAAATGGATAACAGGAAACGCCTACAATGGCTGGAAATTATAATACATTCCACAATCTGCTAAAGAACTACACAGGAAAAAACGAATAAGACAAAAGACAAACCTAAACAATGATAGGAACTCGGGACAGCCGGACTTGGTACCGGCGGGGAAAGCCAGCGTAAGGGTTAAACCGGTTTATGGGTACACAAACCTCCCCTTTGTTTGTCCTGATTCCCTATAGTTGAATAAACATATGAATAAAACCCAATACAGGTAGACTTCTAACTCCATGACCACAATCTTGAAAGGAGAGAAAATGACAATATGTAATTTTGAAAGATGAGTCAAAGGGTGCTTGCCGCTACACTGCTGACTAGCTCAAGGAGCCTAGTCTGCTGCTAAAACACTGTCACATTACGGAAGAAAAATCAAGTCAAAACTTCCCGAAGGGGTTGGTCAAGAATCATCATATATTTCAGTAGACATCAGCAGTGTGTAAAATTTTAAGGTCACTAGATCTCAAAGCTAATTTGACGGATGCAAGCAGAGTATCTTGTCGATATCCCCTATTACGTAAAAAATGTAAGTTACGTCCCAGCCTTTTATAATCTTTTATCAGTTTCTTGCATTTTTTAACATTTCGGTAGAAACGAGGATTAGAAATACCATTAGTAATAAGATGTTTGCGAGAAACGCCATATTTAGATATCAAAAGTTCATTTCTATTATAAATAAAACTTCTTAAATGTATTCAACAACTAATGAAATCTGTAACCCTGTTGTAAGAGTTTCGCTGTGATAGCTAAGTAAACTCTAGTAAGAAGCACAATTCCCCCCCCCCAAAAAAAGGTGTCCTGAATAAAAGCAAATCAAAGTCGAAGAAAAAATTATTTGTTTCGTTTAACCCCCTTGGGTTTCTTGTTTATAGAAAGTATTGTTAATTGTTTAATTTATCTGTCTACACATGCTTTCAGAAACCCATAGAAAACTGCATCAGAATCTGACCAAAATCAGAAATTTTGATCTTTTGTTCACGGCATTTGACCCCTTTTGGCCTCTTGTTTATTGGAAATGGTATATGAAGCCTACAGAAAAAAAACTTCATCAAATTGACAAAATCAGATGCAAAATAATCAAAATTTTCTATCATAACAATGAAAGGATATTTGATCCAGTTGGGTCTCTTGCTTGTCTCTTGCTTTCAAAAACTGCATTAAAGATTATTATTAAAGATTATTGTCAGAAGCCAAAATCCAAAAGGCAAAAAGACAAAGTATGTGCAGAATCACTAGAAAAATTGTTAACCGCAATGGTCCTGACTTGGTACAGCATTTCAAAAGTAAATGGTGGCGTTAAAACGGTTTCCTGGTGTGCAAACCTTTCCTTCCGTTGCGTTAGTGTAGGGTAGCATCTCAACAGTAATTACAATAATATTGAAAGGTCGTGAAAATAAAAATAAAAAAGGGGTGCCATATGGAACTCTTTCCCAATTGACAATGGTTGAGTGAATGATCTTGTAAATATGGCAAATAAAGTGCTTGTATTATTGTTATATTTAAGGGGGTAGACATGGGGAAGCTTAAAATTTTCCTCTCGTTTAATTTTTTTGATATTTTCAGAATTAAAACAACACATGTTCATGTCAACTTTAAGCAATTTTCAACAATTTTTACCATCCCGTTTTTTGTCTAGAGGTCACCAAAGATACCCCATTTCCTAATATTTTTTGGCCCGTTTAGGACTTGCTTGTTGTGTATAAAATTGGCTCTAATTAAATTTGTATTTGATTTGAAATTATTTCAAATGCAAAATTTTGTAGTTTAGACACGTGTGGAAGTAAGCATCAATAATGATAGTAAATTTAACTAGTTTGAACTGAAGTACATGGGTGTTTTGAACATTATAGGTTGAATTTTTCACTCTAATTTGATCACTATTAAACACTTCTTGTAAAAAAATCTGTCGTTTAATTTTCACCAAAAACTGAGAATAGAAAGAGTACTAGTATATGCAAGATTTATTAAAATTTTAGAAAATTCTACCGTCCCATTTTTTCTTAATTTAGAATAAAGTGGGTAAAAATCAATAAAATTGCTGAATCCGTCTATAAATTACCTCCCTTGGAAGAAATCCGACTTTTACATATTTTGATTTTCTTTGAAAGGAATTACAAAAATGTAGAGTAAAATGCACTCATTATATATAACTGGATGTTAGGTATTTGTTTTCATGACAAAGTGAATATATATTTGCTGTGTGAAAAAAAAAATTACAATTTAAAAATTTTGATCATACCTATTGCAATGATTCTATTTGTTCGTGTAAGTAATAAAAAAGTGAAAAACGGAGTTATCTCCTCCTACCCCAGGTCTACCCCCTTAAAGCATAACTTTGGTTCTGGAGAACGGATCGTCATCAAATTTACGTACAATGTTCCTTGGCACTTGCATAAGCTGAAATTTCAATTTCGGGTTCTTTTCCCCATCCTCATCGGAAAAGGGGGGGGGCAAAAAGGGGCTAAAAGTGGCGTTTTCACATATTCGGCTGTAGAATTTTTATCATTTATAGAGAAAAATTGATTGGGGTGCCAAAAGGAACTCTTGTTGTCAATTGTTGTCAACTGTGGATGATATCCATGTGTATATTTCAGAGTATATTTCTTAACTTTTTTTATGTAAACAAAGCTTCTAAAATAGTTGCACGAAAAAAAGTTACAACTTAATGACTTCCTCCCAAAAACATATCGATATTAATACCCCCCCCCCCCCNNNCCCCCCAAAATAGTTAAGATTTTTTCTACCCCCTAAAAATAGCTAAAAATATCTTGCACCCCAAAAATAGCTAAATTCAGAAATCCACTAATTTTATAATACAGACTTAAGTATAAATAATATTTTTCCTATTTTGCATCCAAGCCCTGAAAATCATTGCTTCGTTAAGTTAAACCAGACTTTCATTTTGAACAGAAAAAAAGACACTGCTTCACCAACAACAAATTAATAACTTAGACCACTGATAAAATGTTTAAAGTGAAATAACAATTGTCAGGTTCTGTAGTTCTGAATTATCTGATTATATGATAAATATCTAAAGTGAAGAACCTTTATCATCTGAGAAAAAAATAGAATGCTTTTAACTGTTGGACCCAAGACCAAAAGCCAACACCCCAAACCAAATTTCTATACTATGTTTTACATTTCTTTGAGCCCAAAATATTGACCCCAAGACCCCAGCCCAACAGCCCAAACCAAAACTCTATACTACATTTTACATTATGCCATGGAAACTATAAGTATTGTAGAGGTTTTCCCATAGGGTCCAATGATAAACTATAAGTATTGTAGAGGTTTTCCCATAGGGTCCAATGATAAAACTATGTTTCCCGCTGGCAGCCATCTTGGAAATCATGCGGACCTAAAAACACCTTTTTTGTAGGGGACCACCCACGGACTATTGTGGCCAAGTTTGGTTCCAATTGGCTCAGTAGTTTCAGAGAAAAAGAATTTGAAACGTTTTTTTTTTTTTTTTCATAAGGTCCAATGTTAAATTTTGGTCCCAGATGGCGGCCATCTTGGATGACGTACAGACCTGAGCGACACAATTTTTAAAGGGGACCACCCAAGGACTATTGTGGCCAAGTTTGGTTTCAATTGGCCCAGTGGTTTCAGAGGAGAAGATCTTTGAATAAAAGTTTACGGACGGACGGACGACGGACGGACGACGGACGACGGACGCAAAGTGATGGCAAAAGCTCACCCTGGCATAGCCAGGTGAGCTAAAAAGGGGTGCCATATGGAACTCTTTCGGTTGAGTGAATGATCTTGTAAATATGGCAAATAAAGTGCTTGTATTATTGCTATATTTAAAGCATAACTTTGGTTCTGGAGAACGGATCGTCATCAAATTTACGTACAATGTTCCTTGGCACTTGCATAAGCTGAAATTTCAATTTCGGGCTCTTTTCCCCATCCTCATCGGAAAAGGGGGGGGGGGGCAAAAAGGGGTTAAAAGTGGCGTTTTCACATATTCGGCTGTAGAATCTTTATCATTTATAGAGAAAGATTGATTGGGGTGCCAAAATGAACTCTTGTTGTCAATTGTTGTCAACTGTGGATGATATCCATGTGTATATCTCAGAGTATATTTCTTAACTTTTTTTATGTAAACAAAGCTTCTAAAATAGTTACACGAAAAAAAGTTACAACTTAATGACTTCCTCCCAAAAATATATAGATATTAATACCCCCCAAAATAGTTAAGATTTTTTCTACCCCCTAAAAATAGCTAAAAATATCTTGTACCCCCAAAATAGCTAAATTCAGAAATCCACACACACCCCTCCCCCCAAAAATAGGTCCATCCTAGGTACAAGCAATTCTGGTATACAATACTACAAACTAATTTTATGATACAGACTTAAGTATAAATAATATTTTTCCTATTTTGCATCCAAGCCCTGAAAATCATTGCTTCGTTAAGTTAAACCAGACTTTCATTTTGAACAGAAAAAAAGACACTTCTTCACCAACAACAAATTAATAACTTGGACCACTGATGATAAAATGTTTAAAGTGAGATAACAATTGTCAGGTTCTGTAGTTCTGAATTATCTGATTATATGATAAATATCTAAAGTGAAGAACCTTTATCATCTGAGAAAAAAAATAGAATGTTTTTAACTGTTGGACCCAAGCCAAAGCCAAAACCCCAAACCAAATTTCTATACTATGTTTTACATTTCTTTGAGCCCAAAATATTGACCCCAAGACCCCAGCCCAAACCAAAACCCTATACTACATTTTACATTATGCCAGTTTCCATAGCATTTCCACAAAATTAATATTCAAATTTCAAATTCAGTATTTAAGAATCCATAAAGACCATGGAATTTTAAATGGGGGTAATAACAAAATTACCTAAAAGAGTGGTAAAGAGTAGAAGTCCATGAGACAAAAATACAAAAAAAAACAAATCAGGTGGAAACCACCGGCATGAGGAAGATCCTGCGATGTATTTCTCCTTATATGGATTTTTGTGCAATTTTGGTACCCAATATAGGTATGGCAGGTCGTGATTGTTTTGGTACCCAATATAGGTATGGCAGGTCATGATTGTTTTGGTACCCAATATAGGTATGGCAGGTCGTGATTGTTTTGGTACCAAATATAGGTATGGCAGGTCGTGATTGTTTTGGTACCCAATATAGGTATGGCAGGTCGTGATTGTTTTGGTACCCAATATAGGTATGGCAGGTCGTGATGTTTTGGTACCCAATATAGGTATGGCAGGTCGTGATGTTTTGGTACCCAATATAGGTATGGCAGGTCGTGATTGTTATTTTTAGGAATACATGAATGACTTGTGATTGGAAAGAATTTCATCATTGTCAAATGAAACTCCTAGATGAAACTCATTTGTATGTTTTGTAAAACAGAGGACTGGACAAGAAACAAAGAAATCCTCACATAAACCACAAACCAGACTTGACTAATTGATCAAATTGATAATCGATCACGTATCAATAAAAATCGAACAATAATCGATTGATTAGTTCGACTAATCGAACGATGATTTTGATTAGAAATTTGTGATCGATAAGTGATCACTGAAATTTTCCTTTAACTTCAGATAGTATTTAGTATCATCAGTATAAACATAATGCCCTTGGATGAAGGTGTTAGGGTAGATTAACACACGAGGAAAAATTATCACCCGAGACAACGTCGAGGGTGATAATTTTTCACCGAGTGTATTAATCGAACTAACACCTTCATCCAAGGGCATGATGATTTTTATTATACTGAAAGTTTAATTTACACGATAAGTCCTCAATGTACGTTATGTTTGAAAATAATTATAATGATAAAATGTTTTACATCAAAAACACATAAACAAATAGTCAGTACTGTTATACTATTTTATTATACTTCATGCAAATTTCTGATAAAATTCAGTCATTTCATTGGTTCTCCTCGATGTGGTATTTTGCAGTATTTTTGTTTGCTCCGCCTCCCCTTAGCAACATGTGATATTTTTTGCGTAGCAATGAAAATATCACAGGCTTCCCCTAGCAACATGTGATATTTTTGCATAGCAACGAAAATATCACATGCTGAGAACGAAGTTTGCCGAACTCGGAAAATATCACCATCTCCGACCTAGATTTACCGATTAGTATTTAGTTCTATTTACTGACTTCAGCCGAAGCAGACAGTTTATATAAATTTCTGTCGCTAACATAGATTATGGTATTTGCAAAGGTGTCTTTAGCGACAGCTGAAGAATCTTTAGAAAAGAATGACAGCAACTCTATGAAACAAACATGTTGTCGCCGTAGGTAGATCAGTAAATACTTGTTTCATAAAAATGTCAGTCTGTTCTTCTCCTCTGCTTCATATAAAATTTCAGTCCCTCCTTCTCTGTAAGAAGAGAGGGAGGGACTAACATTTTTTATAAAACAAGTGCCTGTGCTCCATGATTATCTGGCAGAAAAGTGTTTTGACTGTGTTTGAAGGGTTTCCAAATTACAGCATTATACGAATTGTTTCTGAGAATAACTTTATTTTCATTTTTCGTTTTAGCACTTTCCCGTTTTGATCTTCTATTTGGCAGATATATGTTAGAGATTACAAAATGTGTGTTCAGATGTTGTAATTTATATTGTATTCTTGACTAAAACACTTAATTTTCCATGAGAAACCATATCATTTATTCAGTAAAAAGGTAAAAGGAAGGCATTCAGTATCATAAAAATCATATTGCCTTCAGTGGAGGGTGTTATGGTAGATTACCTAACTTAGAAAAAATATCACATGAGGAGAAAATATCACCCTCGACGCTGTCTCGGGTGATATTTTTCTTCATGTGATATTTTTTCTTCGTGTGGTAATCTACCATAACACCCTCCACTGAAGGCAGTATGTTTATAGTATCGAACTGTGGCAAAATCGCTTTTAACTGCAATTAAATTTGTGACAAGGTTCTTTTTCATATGTTTAGGTCACTTTTATTTTACTACTGAATACATTTATAGCTAAAACAGCTTTAATTATTGTTTTCAACAACAAAAGTGACGAGAAAATAGAATCTGTATACATCGATGACGTCATCGATCGGAGCGGGCGTTAATTTGGAAATTAACACATGTTGCTAACGATTGACACATGTTGCTAAGGATGGGCGTAGCTAATGAGACGTTACTGAAAATTAACAAATGCTGGTTATCCAATGAAATAACCGGATAATGTAAGTATAATAATAACAATTACCTGTATGTTGATTGGTTAGTCAAAATATAATAAAACAATTTAGATGGCTTATGTTAATGCGGTTTTATTGAACAACTGATCATTAATCAAACAGAAATCGATCACAAATTTCTAATCAAAATTATCAGTCAAACTCCTAAGAGAGTTTGATCGATATATGTTCGATTAGTCAAACTAATCCATCGATTACCGTTCGATTTTAATTGATACGTGACCGATTATCAATTTGATTGATTAGTTAAGTTTGGAACAAAACAAATGTAACGTAGTTTCGTCAAAGCCTAACGAACAGTTTTAAATATCTTAAAAAATTCATGCCAAGAAGGTTCACGGCGACTATAAGCATCCAGATAACACGGTTATTGATGCCCCTACTACAGATATTTACTCCGACTCTCCATTCTAGCTTTGAAGGTCCATCGTAGACATCACTGAACGATTTGCGGTACGGTCACATGAATTTTTCTTAACGCGTTAATTGATAATCATCGATCTAATAACTGACCCACATACTTACATATTTCGACCCACCGCCATTGAACCAACTGATGTTGTTATAGATAAATATTCTTTTTTGATCACGATGAATTGTCTTTGCGGGCGAATTTAATGTGTAGGTAGAAATGTGCTTTAGGTTTTCTTCTTAACTTTTTGCGGAGTAAAATTTGAGACTCATCTGCACATATTCAAAAATGTTTTCTCTTTTTTCTTTAGTTAAGTAAATGCGCAATAAGCTTTCGGATTTTTTATATAAGTGTTGTTGTAAACAAAAGGCCCAAGATGTCAATTTTGACATACGTGAGCTTGTCAGTGGAACTCCGCCTACTTTTTTAGCACTCTGGATTTTAGATTGTTATAGAATTGTTGCATATAGTCTGTAGATGTGCAATAAGCTTTCGAAATTTGGACTCCAGTTCAAACTTTTGGTAAATTTGCTGAAAATTTCAAAGACCTTATTTCTGGGGAAATCTGCTTAGCAACTATATTTAGGAATTGTTTCGATTAGAGTAAACATTTTTACCAATACGTCGTTTTCGAGATCCCTTCATTCCCGGAATGACGTAACATCTTTTATGACGTTCCCGGCGTTTTCAGGTTCACTCATATTTCCGGTTTATTGCATTTCCAACACACACAACGTCAATGCGCCTTAGAAAGCCTACCTAATTTGTTACACAATGGAATTTTACTTTCCCCGTGAACATGAGTATTTGTTCTGAATGACGTGATTTTTATTTTTAACTTTTTTAAAGATTTTTTTCCAGTTCAATCGACCATCAAATGCCACGAAATTGAAGTTCACTTCCAAACATAAAAATCTTGTGTTATCCTGCAGACAGTGCAGTCATGTTACTGCGGTTCTTAACTTCAAGCTTCATAATAAAATAGAATGAAAAAAATACGACTTTTTACAACATAACATAAGTGGAACTTATCCAATAAGATATTGTTATTTACAATCAGAACGAAGCGGAAGACGTCAAGCACCGCAACGTCACTATTATCACGTGACAAAGTGCTAAAATAAGTATGTTGTCCCGTAGTAGATCGTTATCTCGAAAACGACGTATTGGATTTTCAAAATTTTTTATTCCGATTTTGGTAAACTTCCTAAAAGTTTCAAGATCACTTATCGTTTGATTTCTGCCTTGCAACCATATATCCTTGTATTCTTTTTTAGTAAAAATAGTGACCCTTCATAATTTGATTTCCAAAATGTTGAGAAAAGCTGTTTTCTGTGTCGAACAGGGCAATGTGTGGATGGTTATCATCTCTGATGGCGTCACTTGTAGTTACAATAAACCTATAATATCTATATGTATACTTGTCTTGTGTTATTTTTTCTAATGAGAAACCAGAAAAAGGTTAATATATATTTATGTTCATTACAGTTTATAGCACAAAAGGCGGCAGTTTGATTGCACTATTTTGGAGATGGACCCAACCATATCACACATGACGTAAGTTTACATTGCTTCTAGTGTCTTCGGTGAAGGGAGAGCTTTTTGTTATTTGACTTTGACAACACAAATGGAATACTGCAGCCCTATTCACTAAAATTCTTACGATGAAAATTGGTCGTAAGTCTATTTGGAATGTTAAAAACTTACGACTGATTTTTATCGTAAGAGGTTTTGTGTAAAGGGCTGCTGGTTTATAAAACTCAGTATATAGGTAGAGGTATGCTGAGTGATATAGCAAAACCTTACACATAAAACTAAATGATTCTGTTAAGTAACAACTGGTTTTATGGTTTTCTGGACCGATGGTCCGGGTTGGAATTTGTCTAACCACAAACGATAATTCAAAAGCTTCTTCCTTCCCGATGAAATAGCCACCTTCTTCAGAGAACTTTCAACTATAAGAACTGATAACTAGTTGTCAGAAACCCCGATTTTTTTATAATCGCATCTACAAAAAGAGATTGTCAATTAACATTGCCATATAAAGAGTGTAGTCAGTTTCAAAGTGGGGTACTGTTTCTATCCTAAGATCTAATGTATTCTCAAACTGTTTCACCAGCCTGGTAAATGTTTCTTTTGAAATGTACAATTTTCAAACTAAAATACCAGTAAATAGTCGTTTTTTTTGCCATTGGTAACAAATAATAGTCTACCAAAATAAAAACTTCCGCTCGTGACGTCACTTTACATTGCCTCGATTTTATTGTAGGCTTCTGATCAAGTAAATCCATTCACATTAATACTGTTTTATTTCTTTGTATTTTATTGCAGTAATAAAAAGATCAAATTTAGTTCATCAAAGAGAAAAATCTAAGCTCAGTAAACTAACTTCAAAAATGAATCTTGATTTTTATAAATATTTATTTTTATCTGGAAAAAAGAACTTTCTGATTTAGACCATCAAATCTACATAAAATTTTCGTTATATAATATATTGGAGCTACTACGACCTTATCAGTTTTAGACTGCATTAGTTTGATAATAAAATAGAAATAAATATTTTTTGTAGCAACAATTTTTGCTATTTTCATTGTACTATTCGTTATATATATTTTTTTATATATTAGGAGGTGACAGTTGCTAAGTTAGAAGAAAACGTGTTTTTCAATCCGTTTGTTTTTATCCCAACAATAATGGTACTTTATATTATGTTAATTGTATGTGCAAAAAACAATCCACTGAAAAAATCGGATATCAGGCCAGAAAAATCAATTTCGGACACACAATCAGACAATAACACAATACTGTGTGTTAAGAATATGGTATGAATTATACCCGTCTGATCAACAACAGTGATGATATGGAAACAAGATAGAAAAAAACTTTGAATTATTTCTTCTCCACAGGGAATTGTAGAAAAATGCATTGTTTTGATGCAGAATAAATGTAAAAATCTCTTTTATAGCTCATAAAAACTGTGGTATTTCCTGAAATCTAGATAAGTTGTATTGCAAACAGACAGTATATAATAAACTGTCTGTTTTTCTTACATAATGGTTAAACCTTCTGTTAACATGTTGTTAGTGTTTATACTAATTGGAAGGAGCAAGTTTTTATGTATTCTGCAAATGTAGACAATTCAATAAGCAGGACTTAAATTTAATAGGCACACACACCCTCTTGCTTAAATATTTATGGAGACGTCCTTGCCGTGATTAAAATTAACCGAACAGTCGATATCAAAATTAAAACGTCTGACAACTTTCATTATATTCATGAACTAAGATGAAATTGTCATTAGAAAGTTCTGAAACTAAAGGAGATGGAAAGACAATTAAAGGTTTTTCGTGTCTCATTTTGAGGTGAATCAGCAAGGTGCGTGGTCGGAAAAAAATCAAGGGATTCAGCGAACAATCTCTTCCAAATCATCCTCGTTTTTTTGATGAATTATTGATATCATTTATAGAATGACTAGGACGATCAGTAAAATTTGCTGTATTTCATGTTGTTTGTCAGAAATGATCTAAATTAAAGGCCGACATCAGCTAAGGATAGGGCTTTGCATTTGGGAAAATCTCCTTAGTTTTAAATAAAATTTTCTGTTTTAGATATTGTAAGTTTCAGGGAATATTAGCGAAAAGTATGTCAAATATGTAGATAGACCCATGGTCTTTTATACAGTCTCCTGCTATTCCAACATAGAATTAATCACACTTTGTGCGATCGATAGTTCTCAGTGGATGATAATAAAATACAAAGCTGTATTTTCATAATAATTTGAAAAAAAAATACTTACCCTGATTCTACACTGAAGGGTCAATCAGGGACACAATAATCTAGAGAAAGAAAAAAATAATAAAATGAAAAATCAGTACGTTGAGAAGCCGTAGTTTTTATAAGGTTTTGGACTATATATGTAAAATTGTTATATAGTTTTCATAAAAAGAAAAAATTGTATATCGATGGATATCAACTAGAGTTATGTAATTTCAAAATATAATAAACGAGACTGTGGCGAGTTTATTATATTTGAAATTACATAACGAGAGTTGATATCCATTGATATACAATTCTTTCGAGTTGTCAAAACTATTTCTCTTATGATTTTTATAAATAATTGCAGTGAATATTTAGTGCCGAACTGCTGTTTTTTCTTCAAATAACAATACCGTTGCTAGGTAACGTTAATCACGGCAAACGAGATTTCAGTGGTCCAATAGAAACGTCGAAAAAGTAATAGCACATCACGCGTGATGTGTTATTACTTGGTGCTAGACCAATGAAATTCTCGCAAAAGCGATTCAACAAGTTCATATCTAACAGTTCTCGGTATGTACCACAATTAAATATTCGTGCAGGGAATAGATAATTAGCGTGCATCATAAGAGAATTTCCCCTACCAATTCTATTATAGCAGACAATCACTATATCTCATGATAAATATCGTTATGAGGTGCACGTATGTATAAACTTATGCCGATACGTTTGCATCTCAGTTCTACCCCATATCATTGTAAAAAGGACAAAAAATCATATCGAATCATACAAAGTTGAAGTAATGGAACTAAAAGTGAAAATAAAAACGAAAGAATATCAGATCAGACAGCCATCAAAACGTTATAAAATACGTTGGAAGCTAATAAAGTTCAGTTGTGAAGAGTAAATCAAACAAAACAGCTAAAAATATCCGATGTTTGCATAAGTATCAAAACGTGAGGCATTATTCTATGATATTATACCTTATATAACAATGAATCGATCCCATTGGTTAAGATATCGTCACATGACATGAAATAAATAAGTTTTAGAGTCTCAATAAATCGGGTAATGACATCCGTGCTTTGGGGGTGTTAGGGTGCTAAATATTTAAACAATCCTATTAAACACGTTAACTGCTATATAAATGAAAGTTTTAAGCCGTTTTGACAAATTATTGCAAATCAGTGCTAAATCAAATCAAAACGTTTGGAAGTTCATAAATCGAAATATGTGTAAAAGCTGGTAGAGAACAAATGACCAATAGTATCTAAATAGAGAAGCCAAAATCTGCTTAGGACAGAGATAACTCCTTAGGTTTCATGTTTAAACAAAATTTTCAAAGCATGTGGTAATAGTACATGACAGGTAATTATATACAATATGGAAAGGTCCCCATAAAACAGTTATTACTGCATTCGGATGTAATAGTGAAAGAGGTTTTGTAAATGGCAATTGTGTAACTATCAAAGAATAAGATATTGGAAACTTGGCACACAGTTTATTCAGCCAAGAAACACAAATTCAAAATTTTACACTTAATATTGTTATTTTTGTTGCCAAAAAGGGGTAAAAAATATTCTGTTATTTTGATCAATTTGTTTTTGACTATTAGTTATAATATTATCAAATTACATATAAAAGTAACCCTTTTCCAGACAGTGCAGGTGTCGATGACAGAGCAAACAAGGGGTTTAGATTCAGAGAGTGAGACAGAGGTTTTCTAAAAAAAGATGTCTCTTTCGGCTACTCAAAATGGTGCATTCTGAAATCATTTAAGGTGGTCATATCAATGATTTTGAAACCAATGATACAATAAATGGTGTCTAAGTACATATTTTACGAGATATTTATCTAAAATGAACCAGTTGTATGAAAAAATATACGAAACAACATTGAATTTCGTTTTTTTTAATAATAAAAATGTTTTTCTGTTTGATTCTTTTTAATTTAAAAAGCTTGACATTGAATATGGTTAGCATGGGAGCGTGATATGGGGTTGAAAAGCGTGACTCTCACGCCCAAAGCGTAATACTTGACATCTATAATGTGATGGCTGGTGTTGAACGTAGAAAGACTGTTGACGTTTAAGTTTGATAGAACAATTGAAATCAACCATTGTTTTTTAGTAAAAAATGTTCAATTTTGGCGGGACACTAAATCTGTCTGGATTTTCCATTGACTTTGCATTGAATATTTGTACTTTTTAACCACTTAGAAGAAAATTCAGAGGCTCCCCGGGATGTATCTAATCAACTTTCGAAACAGAACAAAATTGTAGTACGTTAGAAAGGATATAGTCTGATCAGTTCGACAAGATCATGGAAAATAAGCTAGCAAGTGACGCACCTTAATGCCACCACTGTCAAAATCAAGGGTCCAACCTAATAAACCATATCCGACCTAAGGTATCACGATTTACCGGACTACTTTTTTTAATACGTCACAGTATAGAAAACATCACGGCATAGAGCCTAAAACGTCATGAACGTGGTCACATGGGGCGGACATGTTTGTGACGGACAAACAACAAATGGTGAATCTGAATACCAGAACTCGGATATGGTCTATTGGTCTTGAGAAGTCCTAATTTTGGTTGGAGCAAAATCGTTTGTGAACTAGTTAAAGTTACTAAGAACGTTAAAATTGATAAACATGTTACCTTTCGGCAATGACTAAACAAATTCATCCTTTGTTCAAAATATTTAAGATTTCGAAAGCTATTGAAAAAAAAAAACATCAATAACCTACATTTTGAACTTCCGCGATAATTTTATTCAATAACTTTTGAAATCTTTAATGTTTTGAACAAGTACTGAATGGAAAAGATTCAATTATATAATTATTGCTGAACATTTTTATTAACTAAAAATGCTCTTAATAATCCAAATTGATGCACAAACGATTTTGCTCCAACCAAATTAGGACTTCTCCAACCAATTAGGTTGGACCCCTGAAAATGTAGTAAGCTACAATAATCAGATTACCAACAATCCAACGGTTGTCGGATGATCTAATAAACAGGCAATAATAAATAATGATAGCAATCAAAAGCAAAAATGTGATTGAATGTTAAAAAAGCACATTAACATCTAACATTGATTATATAAAAACTGACGTAGATCAATCCCCAAACGACTTCTGGTTAAGACATTACAATTTGGGGTAATAAATGTATGTTGTAATGGCTGAGTCAGCAATTTATATTGCTCATGATTTATAAATGAAAACTTTGCTTTTTTTATAATAATGATGTTTTATTGTTTAAGAAAGCCAAGAAAATTTCACCTACTTCAGCATTACGGAAACCACCACCATGCAGATCGCATTCAGTCAAAAGATTAAGAAAATAAAAGTTCCATTTCCAGATAATAGTCGTAAGCATTTCTAAGTATTTGTTTGAACAAATTCCAGGTTTGTGAAATGGAGGTAAAAGAGCTACTACCTCTTTAATAACAAACAGTGATTATTGCTGTTTTACCTAAAAATAAAAACTACACAAATGTGTACTGTTATAATTAATGTCTGTAATGATATTCGTAATAAAGTCAAATTGACTTTGAAGTAGTACTAAGAACTAACAGCCGTTCATATAGAAAGATGTTTGAGCAATGAAAGTATTTTTTTTTCTCTGCACAGCCACATAATCGTGTTTCTAAGTTTTAGGTTTTTGTCTTAACAAAGTTTCTTATTACTAGAAAGCAAAGTTATTCCTTTTCAAATTACGTAAGAACATGTCAATCCCTTCCAATCGACTTTTACGATGGGTTTGGTTGAATGTTGATAGAATTTAAATGAATTAACACACGTGTTTCATTGACACTTGAATCATTTATAGATATTGCAGTCAAAAAACAAGTTTTACTTGGTATTTACTTTTTTTATAAAGCGAATTATTAGAGCTGCCAGAACAAACGATTGACAAATGATTGGTGTAAAATAAAATGATCCTTGTCTTACACCTGCACACAAAGCCATTACGGCTTTTATTATAACATTTTTCTAAAAGGAACGTAAGGTGATATTTTTGGTAAAATTACTTTTTATTTTTTACTTATTTTCCATATTATTTGATTTTAATTTTATGCTGTTGAAGAAAGGTTACTCATTGAAACACGTATACAGCATAAACAATTTTACTGTGTAAAGTGCGTACGAAGTGCAGACTTATTATCATTATGTATCTTATCCTCTTTCTGGGCCTCATCTTTCTCATTTCGAGAAGATTTTGTTTGTAACACAATTTCATCTGAGTCGTCGTCAGTGTCCTCAGAACATGATTCTGAGCCTTGTATTTTCTCTTTTTTGAAATTGTGAAATTTTCTTTACTTTGTGATTTTTATTTTGATATGGACACACTTTCCGTCTGTTTTTTGCCGGCAATAAGCGCCCAAGCTTCGCTCATCTGTCGCATAGACGTTGCCATTCAATGCATATCTCTTTGCAGTGAGGCAATTGGGGTTATCTAATTTTTCTCCACCCCTGACGTACTTGCATCTCGTGTGTCACGAGGTACGTCGTCGGTCAAGAGCCTAAATAGGATATAATGCAGGTTCCACGTATTTTCACAGTATCTTGTGAAACGTGGGTAGTTAGAATCCCGTTAAATCAAACAAGTTTGAAGAATTATTCCTTGAATGTAAAAACTACGTGATCAGTCACCTCAAAGGCAGAAGCACAACTGGTCATGCACAGGCGCACACATTGGTTCTGTAGTGAATGACATAACGAGATAGAATTTCTTTTTTTTATGTCAACAGCATTTAATTTATATAGATGCGAGTCGATTAAATACCTTATTTAAGTCAATAACAAATTTACTGCAAGAAGGTGCACATTAACATAAATAAGGCACTCAATCGAGTCGCATCTATATAAATTAAATGCCATTCACGTAAATAAGGAAATTCTCGCGTCGCACTTCGACCCCAGGGATACAACTTGGGAATTTTTGTATTTTGATATACATACTCATGAAAAAAGAATGCCACGAGCATCTGTTACATTTACAACTAGATTCCTGTTATCGAATATATACATACCTTCCTGATATTATCAAATGCATTTTTAATATATGCCCGGTTATCAAGCCTCGGTCGTCTTCCCTTCAGACTGATATGGGTATCTAAACCTGATGGCATACTTTCACCAGCCAAGGATAATCACTGGCTGAGGGTCATCATTTCCACCCGCCAATGAGATCGTTACCCACAAAACAACTAATACAATTTTTAAAATTAACAGCTTAAAGCACTTTTTATTTTCCTTTTCCTTTATCATTTGATTTTCAGGGGGAGGGGGGAGGGCGAATTTGTAAATAAATAATTTAATCTTGATGCCAGTGAAAATAAATATTTTAATCCTACTTGTTATGAAAATAGTTCGATGTTGACTTGAAGAATAAATTTTTTGTTGCAACTGTAAATAAATAATTTGATGTAACATTGGTGAAAATATATATATAATTTGTTCGAAAATCTTATGAAAATAAATAATTTTTCTAGACGAAATCGCCAAAGCCCC